>JAMXBB010000011.1:9102369-9146506 GCA_024138015.1 Lumnitzera littorea | reverse complement strand
ATGATGTAATTTGACAGGTGGTGAAATGGTTACAAGAGAAGATATAATGGAAGCAGTTGAAAGAGCAAAATTTGGAATCGATGATAAGCAGCAGAGTCCTAGCACGATCAGCAAGGAGCTTGGGAAGTTGTTCCCCTGGATGCCCTCTATTATGGGAAAGAATGAGACACGACAAGATGGACTTCAAGGACCCATGGGCTATCAAACTCTGAGCTGAGACATTTGTCATTCTTTCCCTTATTTAAGAGGGCATCCAGGGGAACAACTTCCCAAGCTCCTTGCTGATCGTGCTAGGACTCTGCTGCTTATCATCGATTCCAAATTTTGCTCTTTCAACTGCTTCCATTATATCTTCTCTTGTAACCATTTCACCACCTGTCAAATTACATCATTCTATTAGAGAAAACACAAAGGGAATATACGTGGAAAAACAATGGAGGAAAAAAATGCATGAGGAGGGAAAAGAAAAGCAGACAGCAACAGAATTACATGGTTTCCTCCAGCTTTGATGACAACCAATCACAAATTGCAATTTACTGGAACACACCAGGATCTTGTAATGATATGTGATTTATCTAAAAAGGTATTTTAAACGCACCTCTACGAGCAGCTAGCAAAGCAGCTTCATTGACGATGTTTGCAAGATCAGCACCAACAAAGCCTGGGGTCAGTGAAGCAACTAAATCACTAATAAGGTCTATATCTTCCTCCAGTGGAACATCTCTCAGATGAACACCTAAAATCTTTTTCCTTCCTTCTTCATCTGGGGCTCCCACAAGCACTTTTCTTGAGAACCGTCCAGGCCTACAGAGTGCTGGATCCAATGCTTCAGGTCTATTAGTAGCAGCTAGGACTACAACTTTCATATCCGACTCAAATCCATCCATTTCTGTCAGCAACTGCATATATAAAGCGTTTTGCACCCCATTTAGAGAGTTGATGAAATTGTTAAAAGGAAAGCATGAAAAATAAGACCTTGAATGGAATATCCATAACACGGAAATGCCAGTGAAGTAAGAGCAGAAGAGAGCGAATAAACAATGCAATTGTCTGCTATTTAAGCTCATGGCTCTTGAGTAAGTTAAAAAATCTGGTAATCTCAACCATGTAAGGCACTAGCTACAGCCATAATGCATCGTTATACTAGTAAGAGTGAACTGACAAGATGTGCATTTATTTGGTTTTCAGTTTTACATAAAGCAATTAAAACAAGCAGGTCTCGATGTTAATTGCCTGATTTAATGTCTGGTCACGTTCATCATTAAAACTTCTACCACGGTTTCCTCCAACTGCGTCAAGCTCATCAATGAATATGATTGATGGAGAACATTTCCTTGCAGCACTAAACAGGTCTCGAATTCTTGCAGCTCCTCTTCCAACAAACAATTCAACAAACTCACTAGCAGAAACTGTAAAAAATGGAACACCTGCTTCTCCAGCAACTGCACGAGCCAGCAGAGTCTTCCCTGTTCCTGGAGGGCCCACAAGAAGCACACCTCTTGGAAGCTTTGCACCTAGCTTTTTGTAGTTGATGTCGCCTTGTAGGCATGAAACGATCTACAAATCAACCAGGAAACGATATCAAAAGTGTTATGCCACTGAGTGATACTGGCACACAATATGAAGATAAAAATGTCACTGGAGCAAGCATTTTGTTGTTTGATTACCAATAAGAATTTTTGGTTGTTTTAAAGGGCTAACACATCTAACCATTTGAAAAGAAATATCATCTAATTGAGAAGTATCCCAATCAAGACAAAGGAATCAAGAGCGAATTACTACTATAAGCAAAATAATGAGAAAATTGCATGGAAGATAAACTTTTTATGACAGAAAGGGCTCAGAAAAATTCCAAGTTTTCCATGCAAGTTCTCCTTCAATTGCTACTTTTAGTTCTAAGCAGTGTAATGAGAACATGCACTGCATGTTTGCTCAAATTTAAACAGAAAAGAGTAATGTTTCCACTAAATTTGTAACTTGATACAAACACTTTGAATCAGAAAAGATTTGCCAATATCTTCTCCAACTCTTTTCACAAATAGTCAAATACTCAAACCCTAAGTAAGATGTAGAATTTTTGATACAATCTAGGGCTTCAAATTATAGAAAAGGTTGAATTTTTAGCAGAATCAGGGCTAAAATTAATGATTTTATTGATAAAATGGAAAAGAAAATACAATAGTTTCCTAGGAAGACAACTCCAAGAGCCAAAGCTCCCCAAAGAGCACAATTTCCCTCCAATTCTCAAAGAGAACCTAGCTAAACTCACAAACTTTCTATCTACTCCTTTCTACTTACTAACTATTATTTATATTGACACAGTTCCCTATATTTACAAACATGCCAATTACTAATACAACATATACTAACACATTACACACACTAATACAACATATAGCAACACACTATACTACCATAGACACAAGTCACCCCTAGTAGGGTCATGTCAATTTCTCTGTTCAAAGCCAATTCTCTCACTTAAATTTCACTGAGCACTTCCAAGTACTAAGCTATGTGCCTTTCCTAGAAAGAAGTAAATTCTCAACACCTAATGAAGAAGAAGAAGTGCCAAACAATGCGTGAACTAACTTCAACCTTCTTGTCTTATAAGCCTCTTTTCTGAACAATGATAAGCTAATAAACAGCCTTATATAAGACTGAAGTAACCTGCCACATTTAGTTCAAAACCAAAGGCCTCAAGATCCATCAACCTTATCATCTAAGACATAATTACAGCTTCTTTACACGTTTGAAAAAGAGAAAGCCAGCATTAAAGTGAATCAGAACATAATGCATGAGCAATAACTGAACATTAGACTAGGGTTTGAATAAACTTCAAAGTCAATTGAAAAGATCAGCACTATAGAAAGGCAGTAGAAGAACTATTGAACGTACACTTAAGAAAAAGTGGAAGTTACCTCCATAAGCTCCACTTTTGCAGTGTCAACACCCTCCACATCATCAAAGCTGACAATTTGATTATTGGGTCGCCTCTTTCTTGCAGGGCTATTAGCAGCAGATAGTTGCCGATATAGAAGCCACATCAATGGGGTCAAAGGAATCCACAAGGATATGATAGTTATCAAAGTATTCCTCACGGACATCAACACAGATTGAGGTGCTGAACTATAAGTTGTTCCTTTTTCTCTCATCAAACTCAAGAGGAATTTCTCATCATGGTCAATCTTTCGAGTGGAGAACTGCCACTCTGGTGCAGAGGCACGTGGCCTTAATAGTTTCTTTATTAACTTCAAACCAAGAACTTTTCCAGCTTTCTCAACATCCTTATCAACAGCATCCTCCTCGCTCCTAACTGGACCACTTCTATCCCCAACATTTTCCCCTCTAGCTACATCATTGTCACGACTTTCCACATTCCTGTTATAGTATATTCTACGAGATCCTTCTTCAAGCAATACCTTATCAACCACACCATTTTGAAGGCTTGCTATTAATTCCGAATAAGGCACGACTTTAGGAGAAGGCAATGCTGTTAGTTTCAAGAACAAATAGCATAGCCCCAAGACAACAGTAACCGATGCTGAAAGAGTTACTTTCTTCATATTTTTCCTCAAGAACACACCAAAATCATTCAACGTTGATCTAATGGATACACTCTTCAATTTAACCTTCAAAAGCCGCAGCCTCGGCCGTAATCTTAACAGGAACTTTCTTCTTCTATCTCCATTTGCTCTATTTTCAATACAGGAATATCTATATCCATTAACCTCATTATTCAATTCAAACCCATTTTTTCTTCTAAAAGAAAACAAATTCATAGACTTTTTATTACTCCTAATAAACTTCCATGAAGAGAAACTACTGGTTCCATTAAAAAGTAATCTTAAATGACATCCAGACAAAAACTCATGCCCAGCCTTGCAACAATTTCGATAACCCAACAATGTAGGACTATTAAAAGCATTCCTACACTGTAAAGAACCGACCTTTTCTTGAGAATTAAAGAGCCCATTATTGCTAATAACAGATGTACAGGCCATGGATAACTTACAGCCACTTGACTATATGATACTGCACAAGATGTTACCTTTTACAGGGACATGGGAGCAAAGAAACCAAAGACATGGTATTGTAGACCAGGCAGAGAAATTGGGATATGAAAAAGGCCGGAAATCTTCCTTCTTTCTAGGATAAAAAGCTGGAAACCTCTATTAGCTTCTTGTTTGTTTCTGTGGGGGGAAGAAAAAAGAGATTTAGATATTTGAAGTTCAGAATCAGAGGATAAGAAATGATTCGCTTTGAAATCACTCACTATCAGGAATGGGTAATTATCTACTTTCTATTTCGGTGGGTTGTCTCGCTCTGGCTGTTGCGAGTTGCAATGGATAAAAAGAGTTCTCAAAGGACATATCAAAAAGGACAAAATCGTTAAAAAATCAGTTCATACGAGGGGTAGTGAAAATGGTCTCAAGAGAGTAATTTTAACCTTATCGTAGTTTTGCAAAAAGAACCAACAAAGGAAAATTTGACTGAACTTATCCGAAATATGCGCTTTTCTTGTGTATTAATATAGAACTAGGAAAGGAGTTTTATAAAAATACCGATTCTTTTCAAAAAAAATATTGCAAAACTGGCATTTATACTAAAAATTATTACAATTATAATATAATAAAGGTACATGCTTTCTATTCTTATTTTTTACATTGAGGATGCATAGTGTAAAAAATTTCATAAGTTGTAAAATTAAAAAGACATATATATTGAATGCACCTTTAATATATCTCAAATATGCTGAAGGCTTATATGCACATACTATGTACGCTATGCCTCCAGTGTAATTGAAAATACATTAAAAATACATGCACTCACTTGTAAAATACACCAAATAACTAATTTAAACTCGAAATGCATTATTCCTTGCAAAGTAATAACACAAGCTACACATAGTCAAACTCTCATTTCCAACAAATGAACTCCACTTGCCAAAACATACAAGAACAAGATTCAACATACATAATAATACTCCACTTTACAAAACAAATAAAAAAAAATTCATGTAAAAGTTAAGAATTTACAATGCATTATCAGATAGAAAGCTTGTAATATATATTAACGTTCAATAAAAGATCAACATATATTTTTTTAAAAGTATACATTCACAATGGTTATTTGTTTAGATTTGTACAAACAATTACTAAAAATGACATCTCTGTATATTTCTCCTATGGTGCTGGAAGGCTTAGAAGGCCCATGATAATGTAAAACGCCTCTGGCATACTAGAGGCTCCAAAGGCTCTAACGATGTATTGTCTAAATCACAGTGAGGCACTAGAATAGTTTGAGGAGCGAGCTCTAGTTGAGTTATGCACTCCCCCATGGAAAACTGCGAGTAGCCCAAGCGCCACTTTTAAGGAGCTGAAGGAGAAAGGAGTTCCATCTAATGATGGAAATCTAAAGTCATGTAAGTGTTGGAACTAGCCCTAAAGCTAAAACCAACTCTCAAGTTAGGACTAACACCATATTGGAATCAATATCGTCTAAATCCACAGAATGTCGTCCTTGTAATAGTGCCTCCTAATCGTAGCCACCATAACCATACCTCGGCTGAGTGACTCCTCCCTAAACTCTGACTTTGCTTCTAAGTGGAGGGTAAGGAGGTAAGATGGCATTCAATGCAAGTGCTATTTGATCCCTGTCAAGTAACCATTGGTGCCTGTCATCCTTATGTTATGTATAGAGTATAAGGTTGATGTGCTCCTCTACAAATTGTAGCGCTTCATTTGCCATAGTGAGTGCAAGTAGATGGGGACCTGCTAATTGCACATCACAAAGCAAATTAACCTAAAATGAATAGAAATGACATTGTTAGTCGATATAACATATGATATGCACACACATAGAATGCAATTTATGAGGGAGCAAACACTTACGAATTAACTTATGACAACTCCTTAATATAAGATATAACAACTGGTGATCCACCTATACCAAGCCTAATAGCAAGGCTCAACTCCATTCAAACCTTAAAGCTAGACTAAGTAAAGGTAGCAGTCAGCTTACAACCAAACGTAGGGGTCATTGACATGGATCCAGTCTACATCAGTCCTATATGCAAGTCAATTTGGTAGAGGCAATCACTAGGATCAACGTCGTATGGTGGTAACCGATACCCATAAAACTAAAAACCCACACGGTTGGAGAAACACTACTTCACTATGTCGAAGTAAATAAGAGGGACCCGAGTTGTCTATATATGCCTCTAACACTATAAAAGTAGGGTAACGGTTGGAGAAACTCCTTAGCGTATGGCTCCCAAACCACCTTACAACAAGAATGTAGATGCAAAATGAGTGTAAGATGTAATAAGACAAGTACATATAAGAAGAGTTAGTATATCATACCCGGCACGCTGTTTGAAAGTTGAATGCGATGCAATATGCATCTACAACATGGATAACATGCAAAGTAATGTCCCACTCCACCCTCCATCAAGTCGCCAATGGCTTCCCCTTAGCAATCGAGAAACTATAATAACTCAGTGGGGTAATGTGGGAAAATCTATCACATGCCCAAACCTAGAGAAGAATGGTGGTCTCGTTAATCTTATATGCATCAAACTAAGCGGCTAAGCTCAGCTCACAAGTTGAAGCTTTAAAAAAATGGTCTTAGAAGGCCCATGTATTATGTCAGCTTTCATTGTATTTTAAAAAATAATGAATGCATGTACCTTCCTAATTCCACAATTTGTAGAAGTTTTTACACTAAAGGCATGTACTATAGTCATAATATTTTTCATTAAGGGCCTTTTTCCATAATATTATCAAAAAGGGTCTAGTATTCGTATAAAACTCCTTGGAAAAGATTTAAGTTTGAACCGAGAATAAATCTAAAATCGACCCATCAGTTTATAGACCGGAATTGAACATATGTGAACATAAGGTATATTTTTTGAAGTAGTTGTTAATAAAGCATGCACTCTTGGATGTATTAATATAGATGTGGGCACGATTCTGATCTAAATTGGATTATTTTCTTTTTTTCTTTTTATCTTTTACCCAAAGGTGAAAATTGTTTAATACATCAGTAATTTTAATAGAAGCTTTTGAAACCCAAAAACTACTATAGCATCTAAAGACAAAAGTTCTTCTAAAGGTTGTGACGGTTCAATAATCCAATCAAGTTCTAATCCAATCCAATCCACAACTCTGTTATTATATTTTTGTAAGACCCAACATAGGCATCAATCCAGTGTTAAATTTGAATCATCCATTGTTAGATTCTCATTTAATGAGTTGATAGCAAATTGTTTTTACGATTATGTAAGAACCTATATGAAGGTTAGAAGACTTTTGCCTATATGTTCTAAAGAGATGGTATAAGAGAGTAAATGTAAGGTAATTAACAAGGAATATGATAAATAGAATAAAATTGTTCAATGATTTACCAAAGCACTTCAATACAATCAAAATTAATAATTTCGGGACATAAGTTGATTAGGGATGTTTTCAATTTGATATTGTTAAGGAAGTGAATTTCAAATAGGTTTTCGAAACTTTTGATTTATCTATTTAGACTTTTAAGTATGTAGCCCGCTAATCAACATTAACATATTATCTTATAGGAAGTATGGACACAAGATATTGAGTGTATGTAACATAGATGTTTTAGTAAATGAAGAATTGTTTAAAACATGGGAATGGTTTATGGAGAATCCAAAGAAACATGTGGTGAGATAATGTATGGAAACTATGTGTCTTAGATGTGATCAATACTTAAAGATCAACTATGTTGTTGCTATAGCTAATGTTAGATGGCAACTTTAGTTTGCAGTATGGAAGTTATTTATACCATATTACAAATGATTTCAACAAGCCCCACCAAAACATGCTATGTGAAAGAATTGTAATGGTTACTAGACTATAGATGTAGCTGTATAAGTTTAAAACTTTAGTGGTTGAGTAGAAAAAGGCAAAGAAAGATACTACATACAAGCTCTAGTAAATGGATTCTGCTTATGAGGGATTCTATTAGTTTAGGTATATGCTACAAATATCATTGAAAGTTATCATTTTGCTCTAAAAGTGCCTTAAGCTTGCCAGTAGTGGCATGTTAAGAATATTTTCTACGATCATGTTAAATACTTTTAGAAATCTAGTGATATCTACATAAAATTATGACTAATAGCCACCATCATATATAATTAATAATGAATAGATAAGAAGATGAAGACTTATTGGTCCTAATAATGAGCATATGGAAGATATATAAGAAGAAGCACATAGATTATTAAAGGAATTAGGTCAATAATATGTATGTTGAAAAAGGTTAAGACTAGTTTTCACCTTGAATTCTTGTCGGTAAAGTCTATAGAGCCTCTTGGGGTGCAGCGAGCTTAGTATGCAAGGTGCTTCAATTCTTAGGAGGGTGAGTTACAAAATAAATAGAGGTGGGCTCTTATGCTAAGGGGTTACTTGACATAACTAATCCCATACCTAAGTTAAAAAGGACTTATCACGAGGGAAATACTCGTGAGAAAGAGAGTTTGGTACGTATGTGTAATAGATTAATAGTTTAGGCCTTTGGTTGCCAATCTTACTTCAAAAGGGTTCGAGAGAATACACATATGTTAGGTCCTTGAGCTTCCCATCAATTCAGGGTGTATGGTCCTAAGATTTGGGGTTTTAGGGTTAATGAAACCTTTTAACATCAACAAGAGGAATTATTACCTTTGAATTCTACGTTTGTCTTTTCCTCATTGGTGTTTTGTAGCATCATACATTAAGCCACGTATGCCCCTGAGGGAGTGAGTTACTAGAAGTCACATTGCATTAAATGAGTATCAAGCATTTTTTTTTCACTCTCGATTTTTGTAAATTGATTTTCTCTAAACCGATCAATATTAAACCTTACCCGTTTAATACTGACCCTCAACTAGAGTTTAAAGAAAACCGGTTTTTATTTTAAAAATGCATTAGAGTCGCCATCTGACCAGCATCAGGAAAAAAGAGTTAAATTATAACCAATTGAGTAGATTGGTTATACCTTAATAACAGGTGTGTTAACTAAACCAATTTTATAAAAACAGTTTTAGAAACCAGAGATTTAGATCTGGGGGTTAGGTTCCTTCAATCCTTACGAGTATCATTAACTATCCAATATTAACATTAATCTTAACCTTAAAAATCACTTTTCAATTCTATAAAACAGAACTTCATTATTTAACCAAATTGGATAGCTTGAGTAATCTAAATTAAAACGGAAAAATAGGTTTTTTTATTTTTTACCATCGCCTTTAGGTGCTTACATACCCGCTATTCGAGATCAGACGTACATTGTTTTTTTTTTTTTCTTTTTTTATAAAACTTTAGTAGATTAGTTGATTTTAGGTTCAAAAGAAGGTCGAGTTTACATTTTTACCCAGTTTAATTTATTTAAGAAAATTCTACTAAATGATCATAATTAGTGTTTTATTTTTGGAAACTTCAAATTGGTCCTAATTTGGGAAGGATCCATTTATTTTTATCTATTTTGGAAAAAAAACGATTTTTTTAAGTGTTAAGAAAAACAATTTTTATTCACTAATCTATCTACTTATTTTCATTTTTATTTTTATTTTTATTATATTATCTTATTTATTTATTACTTATTTTATCTATAAAATATAGACTACTCTTTTCCCTTTTTTTTCTTCTCTTCCTTTTTTCTTTCTTCTTCTCCTTTTTTTTTTTAATTTACAAGTACATAAATAAAAGAAATAAATAAAAAATTGCAAACCAAGTTGGGGTTTAAGTCAACTCCAAGTCAACTTGGGGTCGGCTTAGTCGGCTTGGGGTCATCTTAGGTTGGCTTTATTTGGCTTGGTCAACTCCGGTCTGCTAGAGTTGGCTCAATTGGCTCTTGTCGACTTTGGTCGGTTCATACAGGTCAAATCAGCTCGAAAAGTTGAATTAGAGTGTTTTACCTAAGGTTTTTGGGTGTGAGAATTTCGATGGTAGTGGTGGTTTTCACTGAAAATCACCGTAGAGGAGACTATCCTAGAGAGAGGAACCGTGCTAAAAAAAGAAAGAATAGTGTATGTGTGTTCCTTAGAGTGATTTTAGTGCTTGTGTGTATTGAAGATAAAAGACTAACCCCTATTTATACTATTGGCATGAAGCTTAAACTAAGAAAGTCAGGAAAAATGAATTAATTCGCCAGAATTCATTAATGGGTTTTGAACTGAAAATTTAATTTTTTTTCAATTTTTGAGCTTAATTTTGATTACATGTTTGACTAAATTTAGATAGGTTTTTGGGTGAATTTAGAAATAAGTCATGCATATTATACAATTTTAGTGAAATCGTATAATAAATGAGGTAAAAAATGGCTTAAATAGGATATACGGGAAAGGGAGAAAAAAAAAACTAGAAAAAGAAGTTGAAACTTGTGAACTTAGAAGAAGAAAGGGGGCACTAATCACGTGTAGGACACGTGCTATGGTGCGTTTGAAAAAAAATGGCATGCTCCCCTCCTAAAATCGCACACAAGGCCTTAGGCCTTGCTGGTCCAAAAGAAAATGGACCAAGTTTTATTAAAACTTGGTTCAACCCACTTTTCCTTCTTTTTTTTATATTAATTATTTTCTAACTAAAAAATAAAAAATAAATAAATAAAGTAAGAATCCTATCATTCTTAAAAAATCTTTTTACTTTTTTTTTCTAATTTGTTTGTAATTTTTTTAAAATTTCTTCTTTTTTGTAATTTTCTAATTTTTTTTTGTATATTTCTAAACTTCTAAACTTCTTATTTTTTTATGCTTTTTCTTGTTTTGTATTTTTCTAAAATTTCTTATATTTTATTTATACTTTTTTGAGTTTTTTTTATAAATTTTCTATTCTTTTTTATATTTTCCCTTATTTAAGACCTCTTATCCTATTAAAATAAAATAAAGGGAATAAAAATTGGATGTTTACAATAAGATATGAATGTTTTGCAGCTGAGCCTGGGGGAGCTTCAGAAGAGTTGAACTCTAGAGTTCGTAGAGGACATAGACAACTCAAGATGTATCTTGTCCCCTACCATGTGCTCAACGTAGCTCTTTAGGCTTAGTGGAGTGCTCGAGCTTCCTTGGTCTTTCATTGGCTCATTGTTGCCTCTAGCTTATCGAGGAGTCAAGGTCAATCCACTTAGGCCTAGGTCTTAGGCTCTTGGTTCATGTCTAAGAGCTTATATCAACACTAATAAAACCTAATCCTTTAAGCTTGGTAGTTCGTATCATCCAACCTTAGCACTAGGGTTTGTACTTGAATTATGAAGCATAAGCAACTCACTTAGCTTCACATTTAGCTTTTGTCCTTTACATGTGTTAGTCCCATCGTCGTAAGGCTTGGGGTAACAATGTATTACTCAAAAAGAAATGGGAGGGGGTGTGGCAGAGAGAGAGAAAGAGAGAGAATGGATATTAGTGGCTGCATATGTAGTAGAGACAATGGAAATTGGTAGCTACATATGTGGTAGCTATTAACTAGGGTTTGTAATGAAGGAAAACAAGAAATATGATCTTAGGTTTTGAATAAATAACATGCAAAATAATCACTTTTACTTTTATTATTCTTATTCCTTATATGTTATTTTGATATCAACTAAACAACTAAATGGAAATGTAATGTCTAACCTATCTCTATACCATTTTTATTAATTACAATTCAATTCAACTCTTGTTGTATGCCTTGAAGTGAAATTATAGTTGCAAGCAATCTATTCCTCAATTCCACATCATTGGCACAATTTGGGGACTTTTTTTATTTTTTATTTGTGGGGAAGGTTGAGTGACCACTAGGCAAGACTCTTCCAAACTTCAAGAAAAATTAATTATTATATTAATTTGAAGAAAAATATTTTATATTTCTATTTTCAACCCATAAATAACAAATTAAGAGTTATAACCTAAGGTTAAAGATCATGTTTTAATTCTTGAGGATAAGGCCTCAATTCACATTGGATCATTTTTTTTTCACCTAACTCTCTTATAAACAAACCATTTTCTACAATCTCAGCCTTCTTTATTTCTTTATCTTTATCTTTTTTTTTATTATTTTTTATACAATTTCAAATAATATATTCTCATCTCTACTATTTTGAGTTAAAAAAAATGCAAAATAATAAAAAAATATCCCAAAATATTGGTTATGAAAAAATAATCTTAAAACTATAGTATTTGAAATCTCTTCTTGAACTTAAAGAGACGATTTTAATCTCTTATCATGATAAAGTTATCTCTTCAAGAAACGATTTCAATTTTAATCAAAATTAGTTTGCATGTGTTTGATGGTCATGAGGCGATTTCAATTTAGATTAAGATGAAATCGCTTTTTGAAAAAGTTATTTTAAATTAAATTGAAATCATCTTTTTAAAATGTAACTTTAAGTACCATGTTCCTAGGGTTATTTTCCCATAATTGCTATTCTCGAGATTTTTTTTATTTTTTGCAATTTTTTTTCCTATTCCCCACTATCTTCTTCTTCTTTTCCTATAATTGGATTGAAATTAAGTTTTTATTAATTTGAATACCTTTCAAACATCTTTTAAGATAATTTTAGTAAAAAAAACTTTTTAGCCAATATATATGGTAAATTTTTAAGAAAAAGTAATAACAATAAATTTCAATTACTTGAAAATATTAGTTAACCAAATCAAATTATTTAACATGTTATTCATTGATTATTAGTTGTAAGGTAAATTATGATTATAATGATCTAGTTACTTATTATAATTTTCCTAAAATACATCACTTTTCTCTCTAAATGGAGTCAAACTCAGTTCTTCGTCTTCTGTCCACCCCAATATTTTCAATTTTGGATTGATTTATATGACTACAATCCAATCGGTTTAAATTGATTGGACCATAAAACCAATTCGATTTATACCCAGTTTTAATCTTCACTGGAAACCATACATCCTTCAACTCTTAGCCCTCTCTCGCGCGCTCGAACTAACCGTCCAAATCGTCCCTCACACTGTTGATCAGTTTTCCACGAGGAAAGGATGCTCCCATTTGGAATTCAGCAACTTTCAAATAGTAATGTAAAAACAGGCCCTATATTGTATAGTAATTAATAAATAAACAGTGAGAAAAGAAAAAAAAGAAAGGAAAAAAAAAAAAAAAAAGTCCCTCCTTCTCTTGGATTGCCATTGCCAACACGCGTTTTGGCTCCATTTGCACACAACAAAACCTGACAGAAGTCAGAAACACCACCCAAATCAAAATATCGTAAGATTCTTTCTTATGAACTGTTCATCACCTCATCATTTCTTTTCCTTTTCTGTTGTAAAATCATCCACAAAAGAAGAAAATTCCTTTTTTGGCTTCTTAGTTCTAAAGATCTTCAAGACCGAGGTGTGTTTTCCTTTACACTCCAAACCCTATTCTTAGTTTCTTTTTTTGCTACGAAAGAATGCGTTATGTAACTCATCTTAAGAAAATGACAATATTCTTGTAAATTGTGGTTGCTGTGTAAATTGTTGTTTGGGAATCTGGTTTCACATTGAATTTGTCGAAAGTAATATACTGTTCATCGTCCTTTCCCTAGAGAACTGTATATTTATGTTTTCTTTCTTGATTCCTTGTTAATCTCATCGCGGATTGTTAAGTGGATTCTTTTTCACATATTGACCACTTTAGTATTGATTCCAAGGTTTGTTTTTTTGTGGTTGTTCCCTTATGTGACTTGTTTTGCTTGAATTTTCATAACCCAAATCATTTTCGTTTACTTTATCAAACTCTTACAGCTATTTACAAACCGTGTTCTTTTATATAATTGTGTTGTCATAAGCTGTTGTCTTTAGCAGTCAGTGCACAGTTTACTATCTTTTCAAAAGTTCATTGTTAGGTCGGATGTTAGTGGGATTAATAACTTCCAATGAAGTGAGAATTCATCAATTTATGTTTGTTGATAAGACTCAAGTGGGTATGCTTGGGATTAATAACTTCCAATGAAGTGAGAATTCATCAATTTATGTTTGTTGATAAGACTCAAGTGGGTATGCTTTCTTATATTTTTCGTGCTATTCTGTGTGGGATTAGCATCTTGGTGATATAGTTCAACTGATTTTAATAATGAATGCAATAGGTTTTGATCCTGTTTACAATGGATTCTTCTATCGATTTATATCTATGCTATATTTGTATCTCGTTGCCTTTTTCAGTATGTGGTTTGAAGGTAGATTTGGGAGCTCAGGTACTCCACCATGTTTGTAACCGTGAGATTGCAACGTCTGGGTTTTGGATGGATGGCTCTCCTCTGACGAATTGAGATGGAAAAGAAACGGACCGATGATTATGAACCTGGACCACTCCCATCCCCAATGCCATTGGATAGATTTGGTTTCATTAAGCAAGAGGCACATAACTCTCCTGAAGGTGTACAAAAGGGCAGGTCGGCTAGTGGGTATGAAAGGTATGGATTATATCCTTCAAAAGCTCTTATGGGCCGCATATCATGCATTAGGAGACCATTTTAAAGTTGTGATGTAAGTTATCCTGTTATACGTTCATATACGTCTGCTTATATAAGATTACTCACTATCGAGTTGAACTTAATCAGGGAGGAAAGAAGGGTTAGAAAGTGGAGGAAGATGATTGGGGTTGGTGGGAGTGATTGGAAGCATTATGTTCGGAGAAAACCTCATGTAGTTAAAAGGCGTATAAGAAAAGGAATTTCAGACTGTTTGAGGGGTCTTGTTTGGCAGTTGATCTCTGGTAGCCGTGATCTTTTGCTGATGAACCCTGGGGTTTATGAGGTGAATTGTACATTCTAGATAGTATTTCCTTTTTCTGTTCTCAAGGGATAACATGTCAGTTTTTCTTTTTCTTTTTCTTTTTATTTTTTGGGCCCCCTCAATCTCTTTGAATTATGAAATTGTGTTTTGGGTAAAGAAAGCATCCTTAGGCATTTTATTCTGCAACGGGGTAGCTGGAATTCATACTATCTCTTTTTGCTTAGAGACTTTTTCTTTTCATACGGTGACTCCTGCCTCTTTTGATGGATTTCCTTTATTGCACTCACAAGCATTAGGAAAGTGGAGAGTTTAGTCAATTACTTTCTCTTTCTGGATCTTCTTCTTCTTCTTCATTTTTCCTTTTCCTTTTTCTTTTCCCCCCTCCCAAGAATCTCATCTGCAAGCAGATAGTCTCTTATTTGCTGCCTAGCTCAGTGCTATGAGGACATATCTGAAATTGATATCTTGCTGATATGCTTATCCGTTGTTTCAGCAATTGGTGATATATGAGACGTCAGCCTCAGAGTTAGACATAATTCGAGATATATCACGAACCTTTCCTTCCCATGTTTTCTTTCAGCAGAGACATGGTCCAGGTCAGAGGTCCCTATACAATGTTCTGAAGGCATACTCTGTCTATGATAGAGATGTTGGATATGTTCAGGTGTGTCCCTTTTGAGATATATATGTATATATTTCAATGCTATACTTACGAATCTTTGCCTGATGGTTGAATTATTAAGTGCAGGGCATGGGTTTTGTTGCTGGTTTGTTGCTTCTCTATATGAGTGAAGAAGATGCATTTTGGTTATTGGTGGCATTACTGAAGGGAGCTGTGCATGCTCCAATGGAAGGCTTATATTTGGTATTTCCTTGTTAAATAGTGACTTCATTAGGTTCAGTGTCAGTGTTGAGTGTTCATACATCTACATTTCTATGATTTGGCAAGAATGAGATTAGACATCTTAGGTTGTTGGCAAAAGCTCATTATTGATATTTTTCATGGGAATAAATCTAGAATTCTGCTACCCGACTTACTTCAGTTCCATTCTGAGTCCTACAAAGAGAATACTGAGAATAGTAGCCACTGGAGCTCTTGGGATATACTATTAGATGCTATGACTCTCAAAATGCTGGCAAAAATTAACGAAAGAATATTATGAGAAAATAGAGTCTATCTGTATACATGAGAAGATGAATAGCTCTTCCCAGGAAAAAAAAGGATAAAAAGTGTCCTGAGGTCTAAAGGTGTAAATTGGAGGAGGGACATAAGTTCTTTCCAGAGTACAATGCACTTATTATCATGAGAGCTTGAAGGAAAGAAGATGTGAAAATGAGACAAATGCTGAAATTCAGAGCCATTTTTGCAATTTGGAGCCTTAACAAATGCATTTTTTTATTTTAAAGATGTATTTTCCTTATCACCCTGAGTTTACTTCAAAAAGCCTTTATGATATTACATCTTAAGCATGCATTTGCAATGTTGCACTAAACTTTGAGTCTATACAAAAGCCAGACCCAACTCTTTATTGCGGTTTTTCCTTGAGAGAAAAATATAGAGGTGCATACCATTGAATGGTTATAGAGGTTATACTTACATCTTAGTTTGAATGAGGGCAGTTTATATTGATTGAGCATTTTGGGCTCTTTAGATAAAGTAGATAAAAGTACATGGTTGTCACTACTGTTAAATTGACATGGTTGGTAGAAATATCTTGTTTGTGCATCCAACAGGATATGATTACAGATTCCTGCCATTTTTAAGCAACCACGAACTCTTTGCTGTTGTTTCTATTTCTAATATTTGAGAGAGTTGGTTTCAATTGTTTTTTACCTTCTTTTTTTCTGTGTGATCAGACAAGTATCTCAATTTAGATTTGAGCAGATGAAAGGCCAATTGTTGGGTAAAATTAGATCAGTGGGGTGGTTATCCATTTTAGTATATTCCAGTAGGATGTGGTGTTACCAACCAATTCAACTGAAGCCTTTCTAGAAAAATTTTCCATATAAATTCCTATTTCACGGTTTCATCACCCCTGAGCATTCTTTTGCACAATTTTTCATCACTTTCTATCACGCCCATAAGAAGATACTTTCTGCTTAACATAGGATGGTTTCTCCCTCGTGCTGAGATATGAGCGTATTATAGAAACTGGTCATGGACTTGCATTTGGCTTTGATTTTGAATGAATGATTTCTGTCATTTGTGCTTGTTAGAAGAGGTGGGAAAATCACCTTTGCTTCTTGCTTCTTTCAATATGTTCTTTGCCGTGAATGTGTTATAGGATCAGTTAAGCTCATTATAGAGAGACCCTAATGATCTCTTGGTTAGCCTTGTTTAGATAGAACCCTACAATCTCTTAAAAGGGCTTAATTATAAAGAGAACCCTAAATTTCTTCAAATAGCAAATCTGATTTTTTTCTTTCTTTTTTCCTCTAGAGTATAGGAGCTTCTTTCCACTCCTTCCAATTCAGTATAAATACATGCAAGGAGCAGTTTCTTCACATAGTAACTGCTGTCCTTTTAATTATCTACCTTGATCTCACTAACGCAACCACAATACAACTAACACTGACCAAGTCTGAATCTACAATATTCCCACATCACATGCACAACATATTAACAAGACTCAAAAGAATTAGGATTTTCTTATGGTCTCATCTTTACTTTCTACAGGACTAATCTCGCCATCCATCTCGTCCTTAATTTGTATTTTTTAAAATCTGAATTGTTAAATAAATTGTGAATTTAACGGTTTAGATTTTAAAAAATGGAAATAAATAATGAGATGGAGAATGGTACCAGTCTCGTCAAAATTGATAATGGGACCGTAGAATCTCCCAAAGAATTAAACAGCACAAACAATAAACTAGCAACAACACAAACAATAACAAATATAAACCACTCTGTAACTAATGCTTTTTTTGTCTGCAGTATACACATGGATAAGGAGCTATAACATCACCCTCTCTTTCGGAAGCGCATGTGACCTCACATGCAAGTGAAGGGTATCTTTGATCCATTATTTCCTCATCCTCCCATGAAGATTCAGCCAGAGATTACTTATCTTAATGCACTAGAACCTCCTTGCTGTTAGCAAATTGTATCTTGTCCAGGATTGCTTCTGGATTTCAAGGTATTATATGCCGATAAGCCACTGTTCCAACTTTAGCAAACCATAATTGAGCATGTCCCTCCAAGTGAAAAGCAGCCAATTCTACCTGCCCATACTCTGGAATTTTCTGGTGTTTGAAGAAGTATTCGCATTGATTTATCCATCCCAAAGGATCTAGAGATTTGTCATTTTTTGGGAAATTTAGTTTGAAGAATTTGGGAGTGATTACTCCTCTCTTTAGCTTGCTGTTATTGCTCACATTATCATCCAAAGCCTCCCTATTTTCACTGGCTTCATCATGTCCCATGGTCACTGTTCGTGAAGATGCTGCATCCATGGTCAATGTTGCATGCTGGACTAATATCTGCTTCTTGTTTGTTTCAATCGGGTTTTGATCCTCCATGTACATTGGCAAGAAGGCTTCAAATTTTTGCTGTAATGCCTTCACTACCTCTGTAGAAACTGGCTCTGATACCAAAGTGTAATAGGATCAGCTTTTAAAATTCATTTTTGGACTTATTGCAAGGAGAACCCAACAATCTCTTGGCTAGGGCTCGTTTAGAGAGAACCCCTTAATCTCTTGAAATGCTCAATCATAGAGAAAACCGTAGATCTCTTCAAATAACAAATCTGATTTTTTTCCCTTTTTCTCCTGGAAAATAGGACTGTCTTTTCATTCCTTCCAATTTGGTATAACTACATGCAAGGAACAGTTTTTTCACATAGTAATTGTTGTCCTATTAATTCTCTACCTTGACCCCACTATTGCATAACCACAATACAACTAACACTTACCAAGCCTGACTCTACAATTCTCCCACGTCGCATGCACAACACAGTAACCAGACTCAAATTAAACATCGACATAAACAGTAACAGCAACATAACGAATAACTAACAAGCATAAACCACTACCTGAATAATGCTTGTTTCATCTGCAGCATACATGCCTATAAGGAACAATAATAGATTGCCAAAATTGACTACATTGGTTTTGGATCAGTAAAATGTTCTCTCTCTTTTTCCTTCTGATTTTTTAATTATCATTGGTTATTTTGCTGTTTACCTCTAAACTTATTTTCATATCTTCTTTTTGATGAGGTGCTGTGATATAATATATCCATATGTCTATATGCTCTTTGTAATTTTGGTTGCCTACTGTTAATCTTAACTTTCACTTCTTCCTATAATGGACGTATGCGTGTGTTATGCTGAAATGTATTTTCTATGCCTTGATTGAGTAGGTAGGGATGCCATTGGTGCAACAATATCTCTTTCAATTCGACAGCTTAGTGAAGGAGCACTTGCCAAAGCTGGGTGAGCATTTTGCCCAGGAAATGATAAATCCTAGTATGTACGCAAGTCAATGGTTCATAACCGTTTTCTCATATTCATTTCCATTCCACTTGGCCCTTCGTATTTGGGATGTTTTTCTCTTTGAGGTTGGTCTTTGGAATAAATGTAATTACTATTTCTTCTCTTCGATGCACTTTATTTACTTTTGAGTTTTTAATACATTCTCGTGAATTTTGTCGGTAGGGTGTAAAAATTGTGTTCAAGGTTGGTTTGGCTTTATTGAAGCATTGCCAGGATGAACTGGTTAGTATCTAATATTGTTTGTTGTCAAATTAATGCTCCAACATTTCCTCACTGGATACTGATTCCTTTTCTCCCTCTTCTTCGTTTCCTTTTATTTTCTTTGTCAGGTAAAGTTACCTTTTGAAAAACTTGTGCATGCTTTGCGGTACTTCCCCGAGGATGCTATGAATCCAGATACTTTATTGCCAATGGCTTATTCAATCAAGGTTTGTGAGTGCCTGCTTCATATCTCTATGTTGTTTCTTTCTATGAACGTGCACTTGCATTTACTAGACCAGACTTCCTCATTCTTTATATTTTCAGAAATTTTTGTAATTAACCGATATCTTTATGCATTAATATCTGTTGATATGAGTTACACCTTTTTCTGTTGACCATGCCAAATACGGGCGGAACTGTTACCACCTAAATATCCATGGCCATCAAGGATTGGTCTCTATGCTCTTTTGTATCATTGATTTATTTGTGTTTTTTTTTTTTTACCGGATCATTGATTGCATTAAGTAATGCAAGCTGTAAATGGGATTGCTATACAAACTAACCGATTTGAGAGAACTTTCACTGACATAATAAATTTACATTTACAGTGCATGGGCTGTGAATGGCTTGTTTAGATTTTACTTATGTGACTGTCAATGTGTTGGTGAAATATATATATATTTTTTTTTTCAGGTATCCAAACGCCTGGAAGAATTAAAGGAGGAATATGAAAAGAAAAACGGGGTAACAATTAAGTCTGCAGAAAATAGTGAAAAGAAGGATGTTCCACGATGAGGTTCTCTCAAGGAAAAGCTGTCCATTGTACATATGCCTTAGAATTGTAGCCGCTAAAGCTTTTGGAAGACGATGCATTTTTTCAATGCCACTCTTACCGTTGTTATTTCTACCTTGGTCACAGTAGACTGCCAGAGGCTTACTGTTGGATCTGATACTATTTTTATGGACGGCTTTGTTTGGAAAAACCAATTTGCTTCGATTCTTTTTGAAATCACACTAGGGGACGTGTAAAAGATGTGGCAGTGCAACTTCTTTTGCAGTGGAAGAAGCTTTTGCCTTTGTTAGGGTGCTGCATCTTCATCTGGACCACTAGAAGCTTAGTTCTGTACCAGAATAGAAAACTTTGTCAGTATCACACTATCCGAAAGGGACCTCACCTGTTGATTTTCCTAGTCTCCAACCAGTTCCCTGACAAGTTAACAGTAGAGGAGGTTTCTCAATTAGGAAGGTGACCTTCGATGAGGCATGTGATATTCTGCTCTGGTGTAAATTTGCTGCCTCGTTAATGGTCTATTCTTTTTGTTGCTTACCAATTGTATTGGCTTATAGTGCATCATTGCAAGCGGGTGTTGTAGGTATCACAAATATACTTGTCTGGATAAATGAGGACAGGGGGAAAGAATGTATTGCATCTCCACCTCCTTCTGAACATTATGAATTGTTGGGCATATTAGTCTTTTTTCTAGATGCAGTCCTGCTTATTGGTTCCTCTACCTTTTCCTGCATCCATTTAGCGTCATTTAGTGACTAAGAAGAATGAATCGAGAAGATATCCGAGTTTTATTGACAGACAGCGCGGAGTTTAGAATAAGTGGACGTAACTGTTAAGTTCTATAAAAGTGAGCCCAAGTGCACTCAGTTTTAGCAATCCTTTTAGGAGTTTTAATTCTTTTTATTAATTAATTGGCTTTCATTAATAGCGGTCTAAGCTAAACATGTATGCTAGTTCAAGTGTAAACATGGCATGTATGCATAAAAGTATATGTGAAATGATCATGAACAGGGTTAAATTATAGAATGGGCTTAGCCTAAAGCTCATTTCGTAAGATTAGCTCCAAGCTATTTTGCATCTCCATCATGGACACGCTCTAGCATTTGGAATAGAAACAAATTTACAACCGATTTTGACGCAATACAAATGAAACTGTTCATTCATTAAATTTATTTCAAGAAAATTATAATAGAGAGGGTTTGAGCATAAATTCATTTAAGATTAATGTTTTATGAAATTAAAATGAAGAATAAACGTTTGGCTGTAAAATTAAAATAGAGGATGTTACACATGTAACCTTGCTGACGTGGTAGAAGAAACCAAAACTGGAAAGAATTAATGTAAATAAATAAAACCCACTCAATAGCCCATATTGAAAAGTGAAATTAAGAAAATGAAAACACCGGATTGCAAAGCCTTCATATTCGAATTCAGGACAGATCGAAATGCCTTTACTTGCTTAGAATCTCAATTTTACGCCATAACATATGTTCTCATATACTGCGTTTTTACTTTGGATTGCACTGCCGAAGGTTTCTTAAAAAATAAATAAATAAAGGAAATAGATGCTAATGTTAAACGACCAGGTTAAAGCTTAAAAAAGCATCTTGACCAGATTAAAGCTTGCAGTTGATGGGAATCGAAAATCCTTAAAACATCAACCCCCAATTGTCGGTAACATAATCAAAACATCCTCTACCTACTGATTCTACACGCTAACCAACAAACGAAGTATTGAGAAGGGAAAAAGAAGATAAGACTTACTAGATCAGTGCGGAATCCCTTTTGCTTCTGACCTCAATTTAGGTTTGGGGTTTTAATTACAGACTGTCGAAGGAAAATTTGGGTTTCGTTTTTCACTCTTAAGGTTTGTAATAGTCTCACCGTCTCACCGTATCACCGTCCTTCTTTTATTTGGGTTTCTTTACATTTCAGTTCTTTTTTTTTTTTTTTCAGTTATCCGATTTGGATCTACTGAGGATGTCCAATTTAATTTGGTTTCATCCATGTCATCACCGTATCCTTGCTCAACTTAATGTGACACGTTAGTGTAAATTGACGGTGTTATGACGGTAAATCAATGGATCTCCTGATTTAACTTTACATCGAAATATTTATTACTCATTTTAATTTCGTCAAACATCGATCTTCTGAATGAATTTACCTCCACACATTTTTCTAATTTATTCATAAACTAGGGTCCATGATAATTCATCATGGCATATTAAAGCCATTTAAGTAATTTATGCGTACCAGAAATAGATCGAACTAGCCAGAACATGCATTCACTGTTTCGTTTACACAAGGAGTTTATAGGTCTTTAATCAAATCCATTAACATAGAAACATATGCCTAAAGCTCAATTATCATTCTTTAATGCACTATTTTTTTATTGAAGGTCACAAGAACTTAAGCATGGACATTTTCTAATAAGATAGATTAAATTTGAATCATCTCTTCATCAAATTATAATATAGTTGGCCAAAAGAAAAACAAAAACAAAAAGTACGGTAGTCCATTTCAGGGCTTAGTCTATTCAACTTAGTCCATTAGCTTATTAGGGAATATTTAGAGTCAATAGTTAATTAAGTCTATACTATATGTGCAATAAACTTAGCCCTGGGCAGCCTATGCATTAGACATAACGTACGAGCCCTACATACAAACTTAATCCATATTAGGTAAATTAATTTCATGCAAAGCTTATTGCCCCAGTTATTAATAGTAAGTTTGATGAGCCCAATCATGAATTTCATATGACCACATGGGTTGTAGTAGACCAGTGAACAAGAAGCTGGTGGTTTACACTACTAGCCCAAACATATACGGGATATCAAAAACTTATGGATTATTTTTTATAGCGAGAATGATTGAATAGCGTATAAATATTAATAAAATTATGATAGATATATAAAGATATAATTAATATTTTTTTAGAAAGAATATTATTGATACTCGTATTTTCACATGGCATTTTAATATTATTGAATTTTTTTCTTAACAGAAAACATCAATTTTTATTTCGTAAATTTTTTGGGATTTGAGAATTCCAATTAAATTTCGGTTTTCAGGAAAAATCACAAATCCCATCTTAATCAAGTTCATGATTTAAACATATAAAATACCAAACTTTCCTAACGCCTATGAAGAGATATAACTATCAACAGCATTAAGAACATCATCCTTAGATTGCAAGTTGTTTGGATATAGCATTCAAATCCCTTGATTCCTAGCTAAACATGCTTGGTCACGTGCCCTCGTTTCACACTCCTCACAAGTAGGATTTCTTCATGTCGTATTCCAAAAGAGGCTTGAAGAAAGGACCACTCTCTCCTACGGACTTAGCCTTTGTGCTAATTATATAGATCTTTGCTGGACATGGCTCTGTCTAAATTTCTTTTATCCAATCTTATTTCACAAATCAATTTCTTGGGTTTTTAGGATCATCTTTATCTTTCAATTAAATCTTACTTCAAAACCATTAATTAAATTATTTGAAGCACATTAATCATTAGACTAATTCTAACTATAAGTCATATTCTTGGTTGTCTCTTGTTTTACTCTTAATCTTTAAACTCATCATTGTTATGTGTAATCCTCTAGATCCCCTTCATGATGATTATGCCACAACTACATAGAGTCTTAGAATATCTAGTCATGTTCTTTAAATTAATTGAAGCCTGGAGAAAGATCTACATGATTTAGACTAGTCATAAACTCATTGATGTGATCTATCTCTCCATTTTGATAACCTTCTGACTGCATATCATGATTCCATTCATTTACTTGGTTCATCATAATAACTTAAACTTATTATCTTATTGTGATTATGGGTTTTTGAGTTGATTTAAGTTTTACCAATTAGCATAGGATATATGTTCTCTTAAACAAGAGATTAATAGGGCACATCTTGACTTGTCTATCCCCTTTGGGAGTGCTTTAGGCTATGCTCAATGAGCAACTCAATAATGAGTTATAGATAAACTACATCTTGCAATATCAAAGCATGGCGGTCTATATATGGAGTAATCACACCAGTTCACCAGGGTATGAACCAATAACTCTGGAATGTGGTATTGCCTTAACTTCAAACCATAGTCCAAAGCACCCACTAACTTAGACTTCCTATATGTATCTTTCCTAATCCAATTCCTTTCTCAATGAGTATATATTGGAATTAAAATGCTTAAGGATCCCATTCCCATGTCCTCTCTCTGGGAATACACTCAAGTAAGGACATTTTTTAGAGCCACATATCTCTACCCTAAGGATGGATACATTTAAACACCAAATCGTAGCATGACTAGTATGGTTGTAAATGATCTGCGCTACTAGTGAGTTACTCGAGATGAATCTTGTTTATCTAAACTAGTTAAGCTCAAGTTTCAATTCAGCATGTAAGTCGGCTCATTTAGCTCATGAGCACGAGTTTTATATATATTGCCAATGTCATATATTATATACTATATATCATTAAAATCCAAAAAATAATATCTATATAATATATTATAGGATAATATATAATCTTTGTTCACTATTCATTATTCTATTTTATTTATATATTTCTTTATTTTTTATACTTAGGCTTGTAAGTAAATTTGAGATTGGCTCATTTTTTACTTGGCTCTGCTTTAGCTCGATGAGTAAATAAGCCTAACTTAAGTTCAAAATAAAACTTGTTAATCTAAGCGAGCCAAGTTCAAGTCTTAATTTCAGATTTGATAAAAAAACCTCAGTTCAAGCTCAAGCTAGATAAATTTTAAACTACTCATACTTAAGCCTTTAGATACTTGGTTGGGTTCGTTTGCAATCCTAATCACTAGTTAATATGCAATAAAAGAACAATAAATGACTATGGTTCATTGATTAAACTCGTTTATTTACATAAGTGTCTTGGCACTCTCTTGCATGCATTGAAAAGTCTACCTTAAAATTTAAAAGTGCACATGGAAAATGAAAAAGTTATGCCTCTAAAGGGTAAGGAACATGCTTTGGTGTATGTGTGTGGGAAACCATGATATGATATACTAAAAATTTCAAGAAAATAGAACATCAAAATTAAAATATAAGAAATTGTTCAAACATATATCATTTCCTTTAGAGAAATCCTTACCTTCCCACCTTGCAAATTGTAATTTACAATAGTTTTTAAAGCAAAATGTACTTTCACCGATGATCTTTTAGGAGTTTTAGGCTCCACATTTCTCTTTCCCCCTCAAAAATATGAGAGAAGTTAACCAAATTAAGAAAAGGGGTATGCAATAACTTACGCAAAGCATGAGTTTTAAAATTAACTATTTCTTAACCCTAAAAAGTAACGTTTAAGTTACTCGAACTAAAAAAAAAAAAAATCTATATTATTAAAGTCAGAGAGCTCTAATAACTATCAATAACTACAATATTGTCTTTATTGTTTTGTATTTTAATTTCAATTACTATTATTCAATATCACATATTCACACATCATCTATTTCAATTGTTGTACCATCCACTCATGTCTTACGAATTATTTTTTCAATCTATAAAACTTACCTTAAATTCGTCTTCTAAAATAACAACTGCTAAACATGTAATAAAAAATTAAAAAAAAAGAACTTTTCCCTTCTCTTCTTCTCTCTCTTAGAAGCTTGCATTAAGATAAAAAGAAAAAAAAAATCAAATACTGTCATTTATTGTAATTTGATATATTATGAATTGTAAAATGCAATTTTATTTTATATTTTTACACACAATACTGGTGTGCATCTACTAGTATAGTATAAAATAACTTCTTCACAATTTATTTATTTTTTTCAAAAAGAAAAAGTTTAGTAACTAGTAAAATATATGATTTTTATTTATCTTCAAAGGGAGGAAATGATTATTTTTCAACTTTTAGTTGCATAATTATTTTGCATTTCTTAAGCACTCGTATTGTAAATGTATCATCTTCTCATACGTAAAGAAATTCACAGTTTGGGAGAAGTTTTCTATCAGTGGAAGAAGTTTAACCGCTATTTCTAATTATAATTGTTGGAGCTGCCAAGCTAGGGTTCGCCCATCTTGTGTTATCACGAGCTTGATGTCAAAGATGGACATAGAGATATGTAGCTAAAGAGTTCAAATTTATGTTTAGAAATGTAAATGAGTTGGACCTATTTATGACTTACTAAGTTTGATTCGATGACAATTAAGTTAAATTTGAAGTTTCATAATATTTGATTCAATTCAACTTACAAGCCTGATCAAGCTCAAACAAATAGCTGAATTTGGCTCAAGTTTCAATATTTATTATTTTATTTTAATTAGAAAAATTATTTTATAAAAAAATTAATTTCAAAAGAATTTAAAATCAAGCTCAAACTCTTTGAATGACACCTAAAGTGAAGATCGAACTTTGAAATTTCGAATTAAATTCAAACTCGAGCTTAACCTTTTTTGTCTTGACTAGACCCTTTTACAACTTTACTTATGTTGAATAAGTGGCCAAAATAAGGACTTATATTAATTAACTCAAAATTAGAATTAGATATAAAAATTATTCGTTTATTATTACAATTATAATGAATCTTACATAGTCAAACCTCTATAAGTTAATAATGTTGGGATCATGAAATTTTATTAATTTAGAGAAGCATTAATTAATCGATAAATTAATAATTCATTAATTTAAGGAGTGCTTTTTGATTCAGTGAATATAAATTAATTACATAAAAAATTATGTTATGTCACTAATATATGTATCATATTTAGAATTAATTTAAAAAGAAAATTCATTGTACATATATATTTATGAAAATAAGTATAAAAATGGTATTCATTATTTTATAATACTTAAACAATATTCATTGTATTGGGAAAAAAAAAATTCATTATATTGAGTAATTAAATAAAGTTCAATAGGTTTATTGTATTAAAACAAAATACATTCAATGTATGATGATAAAGGGAATTACCATATGAACAACATAGATAAAATTCTTAAAATTAAGGTTGTCAAACTCGTGATTTGACCTAAAATCGCTAGAGAGTCAGTAAAATCGAAACATAAAAATATAAGTTTCTACAATATATGTAAAATAGCTTAAAAAATTGTGGCTATACTTATAAAAATTATTTAAAACTAAAAATATATTATAGGAATAAAGAAATTAAATTATTTTTTCATAAAAAAATTCTAATAATATATAATTTAACATGTATGGAAAAATGATAAACAAAGTCAAAACTAAACATTTTCACTTTTCTTTTTTGAAAAATGCAATGAATAAATATTTCAATTCATTTTAAATTATTGATGGAATAAAGTGAAGTATATAGTTTTCCATATAATCTTTAGTCTCAGAGCTGAAACTTAGATGAAAGATATAAACATAAAATAAGGGGCTAAGAAAGAGAGAAAGAGGGAAAAAATTAAAATAGGATAGGGAAGACCATTCAATATCATAATGGTTGATGAATTATAAAAACTTAGTTGTATTTTTCTATTTTCTAGCCTATTCAACTTATATATATAGAATTGGTAAAATCAATCAAAAACGTAAGTTTCTATCAAGTTTACATGTAAACTCGATTAAAAACGTAAGTTTTTGTATGAAAAAGATTTTATACAGAAGTTAACTCAAAAGAGCATCCTAGAATCATAAATTTATATAATTGTTTGAGTAAAATTGTGATTTTGACAATTATGCTTAAAATTATACCTAATAATGGCTTCTCATCTAAAAAAGTGTGTAGAAATTAATCATGATCGGTCAATTATATATAGCATTATGTGAGTGAGAAAGATCACCCTACATGCACTTAAAGAGATTTATAATAGTAGCTTAATGAAAAAATATCATTTAAAAGTTAGTCAACATACAATATCAAATACTCATAAGCAATCATCTGAGTACCTTTTAACTAACTTAGAAAAGAAGGGAATACCAAGCAACAAAAACTAGTAAAATTTCCCAACATGGGGAAGATTGTTTATGAGTGGTTCTTCCAATACTAAGATCATGTAAATATAATTAAAGAGGTAATTTTAGAGAAGGTAAGGTAAGGGAGACAATGGAACTTTTACACCCTCAACAGCTTTCTTAGCATAAGTTTTCTCAATGTTGGCTTAAGAAGTTCAAACTAAGATACGATATCAAGTTATTTCATCATTTCAAAGAGAGTAGCTCTATTGACACATAAGATATGAAAAAGAAATTGGAGTCTATAAGGAAAAAAATTAACCAATTCCCTATAAAAGATGTTTTTAATATGAATGAAATTGGTTTGTTTTGTAGGTCATAAGTTGATCATTCTCTTGCACGAAAGCAGCTTGAAAGAAGAAAATAAGATAAAGAAAGGTTTATAATTGTTATTTGTTGCAATGAGGATGGCTAAGGAAAAATTCCTTTATGAATTATTGGAAAGTATGCAAAAGACACATTACTTCACGAATGTTGATATGAAACGGTTTGAATTGTCAATATAATGCCAACAAAAGAGCATCTATGACTAACGTGCTTTTGACAAATATGTTCATTGGTTGGACTAGAAATGCATGGTAAAAGAATTTTGTTGGTGGTAGATAATTGTCTAACCCATCCAAGAAATAGTGAAGGGCTACGAAATGTTGAATTTGTTTTTCTTTTCTTCTTTTTGGCCATCTAACATGACATCAGAAATCTAATCATATGATTATGAGATAATAAAAACTTTCAAAATGTACCACTATAGGAGATTCTACTATAATGTAAGGTATTGGAAGGCTATGAGTTAAGACTATTTAACCCAAAAAAGATTCATATTTTAGATGTTATTAGTCCTAGAGTCTTAGCTTAAATAATAAATGTTCAACAAGAGACAATAACAAATTATTTCCAACATCGTAAAATTTATTCACATGATGATGTAGCCTTGAGGGACTTAGATGAAGCAACTTCTGAAGAAGGCATTCATAAGCTTGAGAAAATGATTAATGAGCTTGGTTATCGCAATAAAATGGACATCAATCACTTGTTAGATTATTCAAGTGAAAATGATGAATGTTTAGATATCCAAAGCTTAGAAAAAATTGTGGCTAATGTCATTGAAAGTCCTGTTGAGGATGAAGTTGAGAATGATTTAATACCTTTGGAATTAATCACATAGAAGGTAGTATTCATAGCAGTAATAGCTTTTCGTAATTTTTTTGTTGCAGTTTGAGAATACGATACTAAAGCTTTTGAATGCAATTAGAAAAGTTAGACATGAAACCTTAAGTTAAAAAGAAAAAGTAGATTCATATTTTACAAAATTGTCTTAGTTATGATTTTAATTTTAGAGAATTTATACAAAGATTTTCCTAAAAATTATTATTTTATTAATTTATTGAAATTACTAATTTCATAAACTAGCTTGAGTTGAGACTAAAAAAAATATTATTTTAAAAAAGTTATTAATTTATAGAGGTTAAATCTATATATATATAATTATTTTTTTAATGAGTGGACTCACAACATAATATCTACTTAACAAGATAACTATATAATAGACTATGATACATTTATGAGTGGACCGGTCATTTCTTGAAAGGCTAAAAAGAATAAAATTCTTATACTAAATTTTGAGAAAATACAATAATTGAAATTTACCCACTGATATAAAATCAAAAGCAATAAATAAAGTTTGTGTAAGTTCTATTACCAACAAAAATAAATTACGAAGAATATTTAATTAAAAAATTACTAGTAGGACAAACATAAGCACCTAACTACCTCTAACCCTTAAAATGGCTAATAAGAGCTGCAGAGGTTTCATGAGTCAAAACATACAACTATTGGTAGTGACACAAACCACCATCTCAACCATGGCATGTCTTTTAAAATGATTTTTCTTTTTCCTTATTTTAATTTTCAATGATGACAGGTTAGCCACCATCTCAACTTTGGCACGTCAAGTTTGAAATTGATTTTTCTTTTCCCATTTTCTTTTCTAATTTTCAATGATGAATCTATTTTCCTCTTAATGGTTGAGTTTTACAAATTTCTTGTGCCTCTAGCTGGCCTCTCTAAAACTAAGGGTGTTTGACTACTGTTAGAGGAGGGTAGTTTGGGAATTTGATTTTTTTTTTCCATTTCTTTTTTAGATAAATTACATGGACCTTCCATAGCAATTTTTGTCAAAATATAGCATAACCAACAAACTTAATTTGATATATATATATATATATATCCTTTTTCACGAATGGTAGTTCACATTCCAATAAGAATCCAAATTAATAAACACTCAATTTTGAAAATGGGGGATTTTTGCACAATTATAAAAGTTCCTAGAGGAGGTCCATGCAATTTACCTTTTTTTTATAATTTTTATTAATTTTATCACATCTAATTAAATGTATTTAAAGGTACAATTTCATTGAATGAATTATGGCATATCAACCAAAATTGACATGTACTTGTTGACTAATTAATAAAACACTATGTTATGATTGAAGATAAAGATACAAATACAGTATCGAAAAGAGACAAGAGAAGACCAAAATACTTAGAGGATTACATCATTTGAAACAACATTATACAAACTATAATAGAAGTAGTTAATAGTTACAATTGTAAGTCAGTAATAACAAACCCTAAACAAATCCTTAACAGATTTGGTATAAAAATATTATATCTAAATATAGGTGTATAAATAAAAATTGGAAAATGAACAGAGATATGGATCCTTGTTTTCCGAATTCACTTGTGTGATTTCTTAGAAATCTTTAGCATCTCGAAAGTCCAGATTATCTTCTTTTGTTCACTGTCATTTCATCATCTCATAAACACAAACACATTAAAGTCTGTTCTTTCATAAAACTGCATAAAAGTACCATCAATAGTTAAATTTGCCTAAGATCTATATAGTATCTATTCTAGATTGAAAAAAGAGTCACATATTTAGGTTTTCTTTGAAACCCTATGTAAGCTCCAAAGTTCAGCCAAGTAACCGTAGGATTAAACTTAGAACCCAAGGTTTAGGGCGATCGGTTAAAAGATCCGATCAAACCAAAATTATAAACTATTGAGAAGAATATTAGTAAAAATGACCCCGTAAACTTAAATTTAAGAAAATAAGTAATAAAATAAGAGACTATAAAATTTTCAAATTTCAAGCATAATAATTGCTAATTACTAAAAAGGCAAAAAGTGTAATATAACAACTGATAAATTACTAGAGATAGATTATATGTATATTAAAAATTTTAGAATGACCAAAATAATATTTAGGAATGTTCACATATACCCTACATGTATTTACGTGTAGATAAAAATACGCGAAATTACCTAAATTTACCAAAAAGTAAGCAAATAATTAAATAAAATTATAAAATAATTATGGAAAAATAAGAAAAAATCAGAAGATGATAAGATGAATCAAGATAAGGTCATGGCAGGTCCAAAGCTGCAAAATAAAAATTAGCCAATAAAAATTGAACAACTTAAAAGCCAAAAATCAAGGAATTTGGACAAAGTCTTGTCAAATTAATGCATATTAATTACAACAAATGTCTATAAATAGTGAAAAAATTTACAGAGCTCATTTGGACAGTTTGGAAAGTGAGAAAATTAGGGAGAGTCGAAAATTTGAGAGAAAATCCAGAAAAGAAAAAAAATAAGAAAAACCGTACAGTTAGGGCATTTAAAGGGAACCCTTACCAGACGAGCAGCTGGAAGTGGACGGCCACCACCACCACACAGTGGTGGCAGCGCCCAGGCCGGCCGACAAGGCCACGGCGGCCCGCGGTGGCCGGAGCCACCAAAATCGGTGAGTCCGATTTCCAGCCCGAATCTTGTGTAATTTTGTAAAAATAGTAAATATAATTATAAAATTATGAATTTTGTTATTATGGGATATTTTTGTATGTATTTTGTAGGAAAAATATTATTTTGATGAAATTATGTCCCGTAATATATGGCCCCTAAGAAATCGTGCAAAACCAAGCACATTTCGGTTTAGAAATAAATGACCTTAGGAGTGTAGTTTCAAGCCCAAAATTTTTCTGTAGATTACTTAGATGATATAGAATAGTGCTATGAAGCCCATTTTCAAAAATTAAATTTTGAAATTTTTAGATAATTTTTAGGCCCTAAAATGAGGCATAAAATGGGTAATTTAAGGCTAATTATGTAATTAAATGATTAATTTCTGATTTAGTGAATAATTACATGTTTTAGGATGTTAAAATCTGATGGAGTATGATACTTGTAGCAATTAGAGTGTTAGATGTAAGTATTAGGTTAATTATGTAGTAAATAGGTAATATGGAAAAATAGTACATTTTAAGATAATTTTGTAAATTAGGGTAAATTGGAGTAAAATCTGATTTAGGATGAATTTATACATTTTGAAATGATAATTGATGTTTAGAGATGATAATTAGAGTGATAGAAATATTAGAAGTATAATATATACATAAAAGGTAATAATACATAATAGGTAATTATTGAAAATATAATAAATAGGAAATATTATAATAAAAATTGATATTGTGATAATAATAAAAACGTACAATAAATATGATGGGAAACTTGAATTTATGTAATTATATGAAAAATGTAAAAATTTGTCATATTATGAGTAAATTCGGTACACAAATAAGTATTTAAGTGTACCAGATAGACTAAAATACTGATTAGAGGTAATGATGGTAATTAGGAGATTGGAAAGTAATGTGATTAATTTCACATTATGGGTTGAAACAGATTTCTAGGGTTGGAATCTAAAACATTACTTAGAAATCGAACTAAAACCTAATAAAGAAATCGATGCGAAAACCGAACCTGAACCTAACCCCAAACCTAGAATAATTATAAAAGACTTAATACCTAGATAATTAGGCATATTAAACCTTAAACAAAACCTAACAATAAGCGTTATATGATAAAATGAACTTAGAATATTTATATGAAAAGCTGAAACCACGTTCGTGTTATAGGGATGATCGGTGATGGCCTGAGCAAATCGGACCTCGAGTGAGTAAGCGAGGAGTCGAGGTAAGTTGGGATTAATACGATGCTGTATTTTTTAAGGCTTAAGATTATGCTTGGTTGTGCTTGTTAGATAGTTGAATGTGTGCATGTGCTTGATTATGGGTGATGCTATGATTCTGTTTGTTGCTTTGGCACATGTTGTATGAATTGTATGTAATGATTGATCACCCTAAACTGGACTTAATCAAATATACGATTAGTAATCATAATTGGATATGCATGGCAACCCGTTAGGGGAACTTAGGACTCTCCGGCCAAATACCGACCCCTTCGGAAGGGATAGCGCATGATTGCAAAATGGTCCCTTCTTCATCCTCAGTCTAACTAAGTGACAGGAGAGGAGGTCGCGGCGAGGGTGAAGGTAGTGGTTCGAAGGTAGTCGCGGGAGGAGCAAGGTCTCCATTACACAAGCCTGGGTTTGGTCGTGAGCTGTTGCATTAACGGCAACTCCTCAACCCGGATTAGAGCGGGCGCAATTTCTCTAATCTCACGACGGGCCGAACAACGTCGTGCGATGGCATTTGCTTGCATATGCATTGCACCTAATAAGTGATTGAAAACCTTGTTGTGTGTATGGTATAGTTTTAAGTCCTCCATCCTAACTTACTGAGCTGTGGTTGCTCACATCCCTATAGACGTCATGCAGGTGCTGGCTAAGAAGCGGCAACAAACACTCTGAAGCTAGCAACTGCTGGATCCTGGGAAGTGAAGAAAAACATTGAAGAATCAACACATATTTTACTTTTCATTTCTGATTAATGTATTAACTGAATTATAGTGATTATATATAACTTTTCTCACTTTCTTAGGTAAAGGAATTATTTAAATTACAAACTGTTTACTTCAAAGCGGGTTAGTCGCGGACGCCTTGTGTAGATCAGGTCTAAGATAGCGGTTGTAAGGCCAACTTCTATCTTAGGATGGTTTACACGGCGGGAGCTGTTACGACTCTGCAGTTTCGAGGCGTGACAGTTCTAAATTGGTATCAGAGCGTAGTTTTACTGAACTCGCTTTGAAATGAACAATTAAAAGAATTAGATGTTTTAGGAATATTGAGAGTGGGTAGAAATAACTAGATATTAAGTAACGAACTACAAATTATAAGATAAGTAGTGATTATAGTGCAAAACTAAGATAGGTGTTAATCGAAGTTAACTCTGATGATGGGATCATAAGGAGGAATTAGTGATTAGTTGAGGTGATTCAAATGGATTGAAAGAGAATTTCTTATTTAATCTAGAATTGAGATATGGAGAACAATATGATAATTGATTAAGTCGGAGTATGTTATTGAGGAGTTTGTTACTGAAGTTGTGTGGAAATTGATGAGAAGTGATGAGATTTATGGTCAATAACGGGATTAATCTGAGTTTTAGCATAATAGGGATCATGTGATATGGCTTGTGGAATAAGGACGATTTGGAAGTAAAAGATTGAAACTCAGGTGACGCTAGTAAGATATGTGTAGTAACGATAGAAGAGAAATACCCTAGTCTACTAGTATGACTAGTACATCATATATCCTTGGACGATTAACCCCAAAAGATTTATTGAATGGATATTACATTTTCTTGGATCAGTTGGAGTAGATTAAAATTATACGCAGTATGAGAATATAGTATATGAGGTGACAATTGATAATAGTATTGAGGAGTTTAGTAATAATAAGATATATCAAATGATTACTACTTCTGATTTTCTTATTGAAGTACAACATCCTGAATCACCAAATGGAAAATGATACTCAATGAATAGGAAGATAAATATGGTGGAAATTTGAATGATGAATACAATGTACTAGTTAGTTATATTTTGTTAAGTGTTTGAATTAATCATATGATTAGCTATTCATGTAAGTTAAGATCCTATTGATGGTATAGTAGTACTCATTCATGGAAGTGTATTCTTTTGGATATGTACCATGCAATAATGATTGACATATTTGTAGCTAAGAGTGTAACAAAGATCGAATGTATTTTGGTGGTCAATCTTGGAAGTCTTTTATATGTGAAAGAACAGTAAAAGGAATAGCGCTATAAGGCTACAATCAGATTAAGAATTCTTAGGCCTTTAATGAATCATGAATTGGAAAATTATAGTTTAGAGTAATAATTAAGTGTAAGTAAAGCCAAATGAATATGAAATGGATCATGAGATTTTTAGCTAGTGCTAAGGCAAGTACAATGATATCATTATACAGTACTTATAAGTGGTAAATAAAATGGATAGTTATTAAATGATACATAAGAAATAAAGTAAAATTGCTACGTAAACTGCAACTGAATAAATATCCAAGCATCCTAAAATATTAGTAGGATGAGTAACAAGCGACGGTGGAGATGGAATTAAAGTAACAATTTAGAGATGATTAGGACTGTTAATCAATAGTTACTTAGTTATTTTAAGGATCAATCTAAAAAGGCATAACTTTTCAGAAAGTAAATTTTATGAGATAGTCATTTATTAGTAAACTACTTAGGATAAGAAATGTTAATCACGAATAGAATTTAAGGATCCGAGCTTAAAGGGACTAGAAAATAAGCAGTGATTTCATTGAAAGACCTTCATTTGATCTTAGTTGAATAATAATAAATATAAAAAAAAAAAGGGAATGTTTGATGAGAACCTTAACCGTAGAATATGCAAATGGATGAAATGCAAGTACAAGGATGATATTAAGGTATTCGTTCGGTATAAGTTAGAAACTAATGAACAGAAAAGGATTTAAGATGAGTGAGATTATCGTTACCTATCAGTTTAGAATCTATATTGAAAGAAGGATATTAATCCATAGAATCATAGGATATGATGGAAATGGAATTTAAAAGGAAAGTTACTGATGGTAGATTACGAGAAGTTTGTTATGGGAAGTTTGTTCATATCTAAAAAGAAGAGACTGAACAAAATACCAATAAGTATTGGATCTACTAGTAACATATAGGGTTCAAATGTGTTTCTGAAGATTATTTTGTAGATATTTGAATTTCCTGAGTAAGTTAATTCAGAATCAAACCTATGATCGAAACTCTGTATTGGATGTTGTAAATGAGACTTAAAGAGTTAGAAGGGTAACTATCAAATTCTAGAATAATGTTAGATTGGAAGGGCATCAAGATACAACCAGTGCATGAATTGTAGTCCTAGAATCGGGAGAAAGAAATACATGCCAACCGTATATGAAAACGCTTGTGGTGGTATCCGTCAATAGTATTTTGATATACAAAGTATTTGTGGATAGCATTAATGAAGTTGAGTAATCATAAGTAGTGTATTGAAATAGAAGCTATGAGATTTTCGAAGGAGATAATACGTTTTTATTAAGCTTATATATATGGAGAAGAGATTTTGGTGGATATTAAAAATGTTGAATTGATGATTAGAGGAAAAATCCATGGAGGTAATCCAGTATACAAAGAAGCTATGAAGCTATAATGTACTTCATATTAGCAATTGCAATAGGTAATCCAACAGGAACATGGCAAATCTGAAATTGTCAAATTGTTGTTGTTGAGTCTCATGTCATGTCGATCTGATCAGTGTATTCTGCTGTGTCATGTTTTGTCAAGTAGTCAATCCTTCTTAATACTGTCTCTTTTGCTGAGTCTGTCAGTCAATGGTCATATTCATTCTTCTCAAGTCGAGTCAAGTCAAGTCAAATTGAGTTGTTAACCATCTCATTTGAATCCGAGATGGAGAAGTGTCGAGATTTTCCAAATTTGCTTCTGTTGATCCTATGCTAAGCTATGTATGAAGAACAAATGAGAAGCTATGATAGTGATAGAATCATTTGAGTAGAAGATTTTGGATGAAAGGAAAAGGTGATGATATACAGTGAATTTAGAATCATAAATAAAACTTAAGAAACAATCAAAGAAAGAATAAAAGGAAAATAAATCAATAAGAAAATTTGCAAGATTGTAAAGTTAAGTTGTAAAATAATACGATATAACTAGGAGACTACAACGATGAAATAAGCCCTGATCGATACTAAGATAAGCAATGCAAAGGAAGGAAATTAAGAGATCGAATAAAAGATCAAATAGAGAAGAAACGAAATGTTAATTGGAAAGCAATTAAGGAACTTAATCAGTAGACTACACAGAAGTTTCATTTGAAGATAGTTCGGTGGAATGGAAAGCTTGGTTGTGCTTGTTAGATAGTTGAATGTGTGTATGTGCTTGATTATGGGTGATGCTATGATTCTGTTTGTTACTTTGGCACATGTTGTATGAATTGTATGTAATGATTGATCATCCTAAACTGGACTTAATCAAATATACGACCAGTAATCATAATTGGACATGCATGGCAACCCGTTAGGGGAACTTAGGACTCTCCAGCCAAATACCGACCCCTTCGGAAGGGATAGCGCAGGATTGCAAAATGATCCCTTTTTCATCCTCAGTCGAACTAAGTGACAGGAGAGGAGGTCGCGGCGAGGGTGAAGGCAGTGGTTCGAAGGTAGTCGCGGGAGGAGTAAGGTCTCCATTACACAAGCCTGGATTTGGTCGTGAGTTGTTACATTAATGGTAACTCCTCAACCCAGATTAGAGCGGGCGCAATTTCTCTAATCTCACGACGGGCCGGTCAACGTCGTGCGATGGCATTTGCTTGCACATGCATTGCACCTAATAAGTGATTGAAAACCTTGTTGTGTGTATGGTATAGTTTTAAGTTCTCCGTCCTAACTTACTGAGCTGTGGTTGCTCACATCTCTATAGACGTCGTGCAGGTGTTGGCTAAGAAGCGGCAACAAACACTCTGAAGCTAGCAACTGCTGGATCCTGGGGAGTGAGGAAAAACATTGAAGAGTCAACACATATTTTACTTTTCATTTCTGATTAATGTATTAACTGAATTATAGTGATTATATATAACTTTTCTCACTTTCTTAGGTAAAGGAATTATTTAAATTACAAACTGTTTACTTCAAAGCGGGTTAGTCGCGGACGCCTTGTGTAGATCAGGTCTAAGATAGTGGTTGTAAGGCCAACTTCTATTTTAGGATGGTTTACACGGCGGGGGCTGTTACGACTCTGCCGCTTCGGGGCGTGACACCCTAGTTTTTGTTTATAGGGAACATGAGAGAGAGAGAGAGAGAGAGAGCTTATAGTACTTATCTATGTACTTTATTATTGGATTATCCACATCTAGAGGATATTCGGTAATTTTAGTTATAGTTGACAGATTATCAAAATATTGTCATTTTGGCCCTTGGCCTACATTGTATTCAACTACATCAGTAGTTAGATTATTTGTGTAGATTGTAGTAAAGTTGCATGGATTTCCAAAATCAATTGTATTAAATAAAGACAATATATTTATTAGCAAGTTTTGGCAAGAACTTTTTAAGCTCGGTGGACTTAGTTGAGAATGAGCTCTACGTATCATCCCTAAATAGATGGTCAGTCAAAAGTACTAAATAGATGTTTGGAGCACTACTTGAGAGCCTTTGTAATGGAGTCATCAAAACAATGGCCTAAGTTTTTACCTTGGGTTGAATTCTCTTTTATTATTAGATATCATACTAGTACTAGTACTACTCCATTTCAAGTTTTGTATGAAAGAGTTTTGCCTTAGATTCCTAGGTATATTAGAGAAGTTTTTTATATTGAAGTAGTTGACCAAGAACTACTTGAAATGGATGAAGTATTGCGATCCTTAAGGAGTCACTTAGCTAAAACATAGTAGACAACGAATGCTTTAGCACATCAACATTATTTAGATAGGTCATTTCAGGTAGGAGATTAGGTATATGTTAAACTACAAATGCATAAATAGACTTCATTAGCTAATAAACTATCTTACAAGTTGTCTAGAAGATATTATAGGCCATTTTAAATATTAGAAAGACTGGGTTTTGTAGCTTACAAATTAAATCTACCAAAAGGGTCTTGTATTCATCCTGTATTTCATGTGTCATTACTTAAGAAAGCTAAAGGTGATAACATGGACCAAAGACCTTTACCAGCTACTGATTTTACTAACCATCCTATAGTTAAACCAATTGCTATTTTGGATTATAGAGAGTTGGATAAACATGGTCAAACAATACCTCAGTTATTGGTTCAATGGGAGTCACTCAGTTTGGAAGATGCAACATTGATAGACCTTTTTTACTTTCATCATGACTATCTAGATTACAACTTTGGAGACAAGGTCAATTTTTGAAGATATGAGGAAACTATTATGACCAAAGATATAGATATAAGTACACTATTGAAAAGAGACAGGATAAGATCGAAATACTTAGAAGATTACATCATTTGAAACAATATTATACATATTGTAATAGAAGTGGTTAATAGTTACAATTGTAAGTTAGTAATAACAAGCCTTAAATAGATCCTTAATAGATTTGGTATAAACATAACAAATCTAAGTATAAGAGTATAAATAAGAATCAGAAAATGAAAAGAGATACCAATCCTTGTTTTTCGAATTCACTTAAGTGATTTCCTAGAAATCTTTAGCATCTTGAAAGTCCAGATTACCTTCTTTTATTCATTGTCGTCTCATCATCTCACAAACACATTAGAGTTAATCCTTTCACCAAATTGCATAAAAGTACCATCAATAGTTAAATCTGCCTAAGATTTATATAATATCTATTCTAGATTAAAAAAAGAGTCACATATTTGGGTTTTTTTGAAACCCTAGTTTTCGTTTGTAAGAAACATGAGTAAGGAATCTTCTTTTGAGTGATGAATATTTTATAAGTAAGTAGGTCAGGCTTTAAAGTGTTAAAAATGAAAATATAGGTATGCAAAGTCATCAGATTAAAATTGTTGTATGTAATGTGAAATTTTTGTATGTAATGTGAAATTTATTTATTTATTTTTTTTGTAGTTACTTGTATTAAATATAAACCATTATTTGCAAATTATTTTTGTAATTTTTTATGGTTGTTTATATATTTGCTAGGAACTATTAGTTGCAATTCTTTTTAACTTTTTGTTTATGTATAAAATAAAAAATGCTTTTTGGGAAATTTTAATACACAATATTGTATCTAAAAATGAACATAACTTTGTCTATATTATATAAAGATGATATAAATCCAAAAATATTTCTTACTTTTTGTTACTTGTAATTATTAGAATCTATAGCTAAAAAACTAAGGGCAAAAACATGTTGCAATGGCTAAAATGGAGTTGAGAGAATCGAAAAACTTTACCAATCTTTTTAGATACATGTTTAAAAAATGTTCAACCCAAATACATCATAGTTACAACCACCCTGTAAAATTGATGAGTTATTTATAAGATTATCTCATGGGACTTATGGGTTTTTCTTTAATCTTTTTCTTTGCTAAAATATCATTCATCTTTTTATATCTAAAATCAATTCAAATTGAATGTTACTTCCTTTAAAAGTGAATTATAAGAAGTACAGCTATGATGAATTTCACTAAACTAAAAAATAATCATAAAAATATAATATATATAGATAAGAATATGACCGAATCCAAAGATTGAGAAAAATTTGGTATTTTAGGACTTTTAATTTGAAGAGGCTGTAGGATTATGAAAGAAATTAAAAAGTTGTACCTGACCATCTCTTGAAAATTTGCTAGTGTCATAGCAAACATTATATTTGCTCCAAATCTTCAACTTAATGTCCTTAGTTAATAATTTTACGAAATAATGATGTTAAAGATTGAGGTAAAAGACTAGGTGATAATCCTACTATACTCACTACTCTCTAGTATCTTCATTTTTTGTGAATTTAAGGCAATTATGTCTATGTCAAGGAAAGCTTATCATAGAAGAGGTCAAGAGAAATCTCTTAAGGAAAGATCAATTAGATCCTAAGATGGGATCCACGTGTAAAAAAGTTGTAAACAATCTAATTTCTAATAATCAACGATTTAGTGACAATGGTAGTTTTATAAGGAGATTTAGAGGATGAGAAATTATCTATTACCATCATAGACAAAAAGAGCCATATGGTGATAAAATGATAGAATGACGGAAAGAAAATAAGGAAAGGAGAAGGAACATGTAATATCGAAATTTCAAACGTACAATCGATAAACAAGAAAGTTATAAGAAACCTCAGGAATCAACCTTGCATATTAAGCAAGTGACATCAATTTTTCTTGAATGCTTGTTTAATCTTAAGGAGTAGAACTTTCACACTAGAATAATGTTTCTCCAGTCTCTCCAAAAGTTTCAAATGAGGAAGAGTAGGTAAGTGTTTATAGACTAGCATCCATAAAATCATCTTAGTAATTGAAGGATAAAATAGAGTTTCTTCATTTTATAGTAATCCTAAATAAGATTATTAATGGTCTTGACAATGGACTTAAGACCAATAGCCTTCATCATAACTGTATAAGTTTATTTGAAAAAAGTTGGAGAGAATGACATTATTCAACGATCCATGTTTCAAGTTCATTAAGCTAATTTTCCTTAACTTATCTCAAGTATAGATTGAACTTATTGAACCCTATTACTTACACCAATAAGTTAAGTCTAATTAAATTATGAGCCTAATCCAATATTTAAATTGCAATTTGCAGCCTTCTATAATACTTAGACTAGGCAATTGCTACATGTCAAAACATTAAATGCAAAAAATGTTCCTACGTTATTTTATTAATTGAATCTTTTATTTTACATATTTATTATATTATATATTACAATTTAAATTTAGCAAACTAATATCCATACAACCGCATCATCTTTTCATTATTTTATTTGCAAAATTAATTTATTGCCGATGACGATATTCCAAGGGCCGAGTCCACGTGTCCCACTTATTCGGAAAAATTACGAGGAACAGGAATCTACGACTATGACCTATGACATGGCTTTAGTTTAGACTAACCAAACATGAAGTAGAGTCCCGCGTATTCTGCGGAATCATCCTGTCATCGTCCCTTAAGGAAAATTTCACGATCTGTTTGCTAAGGTTAAAACTTCAAATTGAGGTGGGTGCTGTGTTACTTTGTCAGAAATGACACCAACGTGGAGGCTACAGTTGCATATATAGTAGCATTTCGATAAATGATGCTCGCTTCTTCTTCGTTCTTGTCGTTATGATATCACAAGCATGTCTTCCATGTTGATTTCTCCTACAACAGAACATCAACTAATTCAAAACATATGTTCAGCCATCATAAAAGGTAGATGGCGATACCCTTCAAACCCTCAAATTTCTGCAACCCTCACTTCGACCATAGTTCATAAAGTCCTCTTGACCCTCTTACCGCACACTCGAAACCCCTCTCATTTATGGGCATTCTTCAAATACGTCGAGTCGCTGCCCAATTACACTCACTCCTTGCGGTCCTCATGGACGATGATTCATATCTTAACAAAAAACAAGCATTTCAAAACTGCACACCACCTGCTCGACAAAATTGCCCACAGAGATTTTTTGTCTTCGCCGTCGGTTTTGGGTGTTTTGGTCAAAACCCATGATGACCCAGAAGTGAATTCTCATGTATTAAGCTGGCTTGTGATTCATTACGTTAATTCTGGGATGAGGGACGATGCAATTCAGGTGTTTGAGCACATGAGGTTTTCCAGCTTGAAACCTCATTTGCATACTTGTACTGTGTTGTTGAATTGTTCGGCTAAGGATAGATTGGTGGATACCGTGTGGAAGGTGTATAAAAAGATGTTGAAACTCGGGGTTGTTGCAAATATACACTTGTATAATGTGTTGATTCATGCTTGTTCCAAGTCTGGTGATGTGGAGAAGGCCGAAAAAATAATGAGTGAGATGGAGTATAAATGTGTTTTTCCGGATATTTTCACTTACAATACAATGATTTCATTATATTGCAAGAAAGGGATGCACTATGAAGCTTTAGGCATTCAAGACAGGATGGAGAGAGGAGGGGTGAATCCTGACATTGTGACTTTCAATTCACTTATTTATGGGTTTTGTAGAGAGGGAAGGATGAGAGATGCTGTGAGGCTTTTTAGGGAAATTAAAGGTGCGACTCCTAACCACGTCACATATACGTCACTTATCGATGGATATTGCAGGGCAAATGACCTTGACGAGGCTTTGAGATTGTGTGAGGTGATGGTGGCTAAAGGACTGTATCCTAACACTATTACATACAATTCTATCTTGCGGAAGTTGTGCGAGGAAGGAAGAATGAGGGATGCCAACAAACTCTTGAATGAGATGAATGAGCAAAAAGTTGAACCAGATAATATCACATGTAACACCTTAATAAATGCTTATTGTAAGATAGGGGATATGAGATCTGCAATAAAAGTGAAAAATAAGATGCTGGAGTCAGGACTGAAGTTAGACTCTTTCACATACAAGGCACTAATTCATGGTTTCTGCAAGGTAAAAGACATGGATAGTGCTAAAGAATTCTTGATTAGCATGCTTAATGCCGGTCTGTCTCCCAGTTATTGTACTTATTCCTGGATTGTAGATGGTTACTGCGACCTTAATAATGAAGAAGCAGTTCTACGACTCCCAGATGAATTAGTGAATAGAGGTATTTTTGTTGATGTTTCAATGTACAGGGCATTGATGAGGAGGTTTTGTAAGAGAGAGAAGATTGAATGTGCTGAAAAAGTTCTCTCTATTATGCAAGCTAAGGGCTTATCAGGTGATAGTCTCATATATAGCACTATGGCATATGCCTACTTGAAAGTTGGGAATGCCATGTCCTCATCAGCCATGCTTGATGAAATGTACAGGAGGAGGTTGATGGTGACACTCAAAATTTATAGGGGATTCAATGCTTCCTGTGCTGGGGAAGAAAACATCTTAACAATTTTCTGGACTCATCTGGTTGAGAGAGGATTAATTTCAAAAGGCATACTGAAGGACATGCGCCAGTAGGATTGGCATCCATGGAAAAGGCCAAAAGGATGTTCAGCTTTCCTGCTAATTTCAACTGAAGATGAAGGTGGTCTGGATACATATTAAGACAGACTTGGTAAAAATCTTCATCCTCGGGGGATATTTTTTGGGTTTG
>JAMXBB010000011.1:8951154-9102027 GCA_024138015.1 Lumnitzera littorea | reverse complement strand
GGATATTTTTTGGGTTTGGGGGGGGGGGGGGTGGGGGGGGCGGGCGGCGGGGTTTGTGGGGGGGGGTGTGGCGGCGTTGGAGAATTTCTGGTTTGTATCTTGACTGGTTGTTCATGGTGGCTCAGGAAGGACCTGCAATTCCAAAGCAGGGTTGCTGATTCCTTTGGTTGGACGATCGGCAATGGAAATTCTATTTCTTTATGTTTCGACACTTGGCATCCCCAAGGCCCCCCTGCATCTAAAAGTAAAACTCAGGAATCAGGACTTCCTATGGTATCATGACTTTGTTCCATTATGTCTCAAACGGCATGATTATAGGGAAGCCTAGATCTAATGAAGCCTTTCTTCATAGGATGAGAATGGCACATGGCGAAGGAAAACTCGGATAACTTGGTACAATTGAATGGTGTCACCTTGTTTCAGTGGTTCATGTTGTGGTTAAGTACTTAAAACAACTATCATGTAACTCAACCATATACATGTGTGTTATGCTCTAAGCCTGTGAGAAGTGACGTCCATATATTTTTTGACTGTGGCTTTGCTAAGGACGGATGGAATACATTGATTTCCTATATTGATTACCCCTGAATTACATTGAAAGTAAAAAAAGAAGGCCTCTTTTCGCTCCTGCAAATTATTTAGTATAGAAAATCTTGAATGGTGGCAAGTTTTGCACCCTTAATTTATTTCATATGGGAAGAGAGGAACAAGCAGTGGACAGTGGAAGCAAATTCCAAGTCAGACATCCTAGCTAGTATCGATTGCCTGGTTTTCCCTTTGACTATGGGATTTTTCACCTTAGATGAAAATACCTTAGAAAACAATTAAGCATGTAACAGTAAGTAGGCTATGATTCTTTCATTTATTTGCATATACAGATTGTAATGAGTTAATTATGTTGCTGGGCATTTTCCCTTTCCATGAATCAGCACCCCCTTTCCGTACGAATTTACTTAATTACTGAAACGGAGGAAGATTTAACCCCTTGACTGTCTTGCACTTTTTGCTTCTGTAATTTTTGCGAGCATCTGCTAACAATCCAACAGCTATGTTTCCTTCTTCCAGGGATTATCGCTTAAATTTATTTTAAGTGAATGGGTAAGGTTCATCTTTCAAATAGAAGGTGAAATACATTACGGTTCATAGAATAGATAAATAAATTAGAATATATTAATATCTCATCGATGTGGTACACTTTAATTAGCATCCACTTTGGCACGTAATGTAAGGTCCCATCGACATATGTTGTACATCCTCTATTTGTACAATTTTCAATGTCCCATTACAATTTTCAATGATGGTTATCTCCTTTTTGGATTCAAGCATTCCTCTTTTTCTCGTACAATTTCCCCCATTTATATGATGAGTTGCTAAGAATCTCACTTAATTCACTGAAAAATGAAAGATTAAATATAGCAAACTGGCCAAAATGATAACGAACAGTGAAAACTGCAACCATACAAATTATAATTCATCCACCATTGCTTCTTCTGCTCCTTTGCAGTTGCAGACGGCAACATTATGAACAATTCTTCGCAACATCAGTTTCAGCCATTGGCATACCTCACTCTTGCAAAATTTCTCCATGCATTTATGGTTTATACTTTCTTATTGCTTTTACAACCCAAGTTTAACAACATTTTAAGTCCTTTTCTGTATGAGGGAGATCCGTCCCAGCAAATTGGTAGTAAACAGAATCATAGCACAGAAAAAATGGTGTTCTAGACCGAGGCATCAGTGAATTTAGACATATACTGCAGGAGAATTACGTTTACCTGTGTCCGAAAAATTCTCTGGGAGAAAGGAAGGCTCTAATCTGATACCATGCTTCAAATAAAGCAAAGCAGGTCCTTAAACGTGTTCAAGAAAATTGAATCTAATCTCCGGCAGAGAAACATTCTTGTTTTCTCTCATTATGGGATACAGTATGTCGTCACAGTGACCAGGCTCTATTTTCCAAAATTACACCCATTGAATATGAAACTGAAACAAAATTGATCAGTGTTACATCCTCCTTGTAATTCCTGCAAAAACTTGGTTCACCAAAGGCCTTGCCAAATTCAGTAAGGTCGAAACTTCCTAGAAGCTCTCAATTGTTGTATTCGTTTTTTGTCTTGCTCAAACTTGCTTTGAAGCTCCATGACCTCTGTAAATACATCACGACATATAAGATGGTAGAAAAGATAGGAAACTCAACCATATAACACAAACTTCAAAAGGGACAGGTTTCCAGTGGGTTGATTTGGTGAAGGCAGGACTCATGATGGCAGCATCATGTGGATTATTATACGAAGCACTGATAAAGACATATTTTAAAACTAATTTCCAATTTATTCATCTGCAACACTGAAAAGATTAATGTTCTACATAGCAGGTAATTATGATAGCTCATGTAAGATGAAATGGCAATATTGCCCAAAGTAGCAATGCCCAGGCATATGGCAGCATTCTCCAAAAAATGACAACACATGCACAAGCAATTATGGTAAACAGCCAAACCACAGAAAGTCGAGACGTTAACCTCTTTACAACTCCATATGCATTCGATGTTGCTATGAACCTATAATTAACATATAAAAAATGTACTGAAATGCTTTCACACATGATCTGATCGAGTTTACTGTATAATCTCAGATAAGGACCCTTTGGTAGGTAAGGACCATAAATGCAGGCAGGGAAACAAATTGCCATGGCCTCCACTTAAATCTGGAATCTCTTCTCTTTTTTGGCCAAATTAAATCTGGAAGTTGAATCCAAGGACAACTTAGTGGGTCTCAAAATTTGTTCTTACAACCAGGTTATTTGAAGAAGAGGTAATTTGAGAACGGAAATTTATGTTGGCAATAAATAATTGCTTCAAGGGGATAGTAAGCAAAATTATAATAAGTAATCAAAACAATAAAATCATAAATGAGTTAAATAACATCAGCTAAAAGGAAAGCCATACCATTTCTTTGTGCTTCTCTTCTTTGAAATCGATAGAAATCTAAAGCAACTTCATTGCGCTTCTTCTTTCCCATTTTATCCTCCAGAGCAGCCTGGGAAACTGAACCAACAACAGTTCCACTTTCAAAATCTGCTGTCTTCTTCCTTCCTTTATGATGGCTCACCACCGTCCATCCCCCTTCTGCAGCAAGGGCTTCTCTTTCTTTTCTTTCCTGTGAGTGTAATAAGGTTCAATGAGAATTTAGTGATTACTAAGCTCTAATAAACAGAAAGCATTTTTTGATAAAAATAGCCACAAATCATGCAAGACCAAACACTAACTAAAAGAAAGAAACTTAGAAGGTCATTAACAAACCCCCACACCACCACCACACCCCAAAAAAAAAGAAAAAAGAAAGAAAAGAAAAGAAAAGACAACCCCCAAAATAAATAAATAAATAAATAACCTACTTAGAAGAAAAGATAAAAAGATAATTCATGCAGTAAAGTTTTTTTTTTTTCTTCCTGAAATGAAAATTATACACTCGAAATTTATCTCTTTATCCTTTTATCCACTTCTACCAACTATTCAAGAGATCTCTCCACAGCTCAATTTTTGCAAACGAGAGTGTAAGCTAATCGAACAATCATCCAGTGCAAATAAGCCCATCCATAGCGATGGAGGAAAGGTAAAAACTTGAGTGTTGAACACCTCAGCCTTTGCAGTAACTACTCTTCAAGTAAACATTAACATAAAGTTTATGCACATATAGATTGTCTATAAAAATGACTATCTTTTTTCATCTATGACAGTAAAGATTCCAGATTCAAGCCACAAGAATGAACTCACAAACCTAAGTAAAATCCAATCAATCCACTATAACATAATGCAAGAACATTGGTTAAGTTATGCAAAGGATAGCAAGGTCAATATCCTATGTTAATTCATTGATACATTTGAGGCACTTGTGTTTTCTAAATTTAGTTAATTTATGTAATGTCTAATTTGTTTAAGAATCAGATTTTTATAAGCTAGCTTAAAGTAGAATCTGCATAGTTGATAGTTCCCTCTGCAATATTCCTTGTCATTTTTATTACTGCATGCATAAACCAGTATACTTGCCAAGCCACAATTGTTACTAAAGGACAATGCGCATATCACAGTAATTTACATACACAGAAACACAAACTAGATTTATAATTTCATGTACCTGTTCTAGTTTTTCTTCATGGGCCACTATGAACTCATCGATCCGTTGTTGCAATACCTTCAACCCTGGTCTGCTCTGATGGTATTCCATCAACCACTCTGCAGATAAAAAACATTAATAAGAGAATTGATTATATCTAAAAGCAATAAACTTCCAAGTGGATTCTTTTGCTAGAAGAAGTAATCCTAAAGTCAAGAGGAACTAAGTGCTAGTGATCAAAATGTAGAGAACTCTGTGCCGCTGTGCTGGTAGTAGAGGAGAGGCTCAGAACCCATTTCCCAGCTTATAATTATTTGGAGAAACAAAGTAAATATACTTGATAGCCTCCACTAATTACTCTATTTTATCCACTATGTTATCCAGGGACTTGAGAGTACCTGTTGACAATTTTACTGCAAATAGCATTAAATATATAAGAAGATGATGAAATACGTACTTCTCATTCCTCTTGAATTATCCTCATCCCCCGAAGAAATTTCATAAATATCCTCCAGAACAGGTCCACTCTTTTCCAATGATTCACCTTTTCCAGACAATATACGATCCTTCTTCCTTTTTTTCCTTTTTTTCTTAGGCTGATCTGCAACATGAGGAATTGAGTGATATAATGGTGAAAATACATAAACATTTTAACCATGATGTATGCATTCCATTTCTTACTAAATGGGGATGTTTTAGGACCTAATGGGCACTATGCAATAGGACCTAATAAAATGCTGAAATTTATATTGAAGACAAAAATAAAAGTAATTGCTACCACACTTCTAGAATATCTCAAGGAAGCATTAGAAAGGTCAAACTGCAGGAAGCAATGGTAATAACACATCAAATATGTATTAACATGATAGGGCAAAAAAGGATGAATAGTTGAAAGCTGAAGCAAATCGACATTTATGTCTTTCTAACTACAAATTGATGGTAACTTGTCCGTGTTTAGAGGAAATAAACTTGACAAAAATCAGAAGAGATAATTTAATAAAACCTGGAATATCGCTTTGCCCTTCCTTTTTCTTCCTCCGCAATGATTTCTTATCTTTCTTCTTTCCTACCACTTCGAATGAATTATCTATCGAAACATAAAAGTCTGAAGAGTTAATGAACATGGGTGAGAAATGTTGAAAGAACTCGCCAAGAAAGAAACACACCATTTTGTTCATGACCACTATGATGAGCATCAGTGTCCATATGATTAACTGGGTCACTTGTAACATCACTTTGCCCATTACTTCCTTCTTTTTCCTTTCTCTGCTTTGATTTTTTATTTTTCTTCTTTAGTACTTCTTCAACTGAACTGCCTACTGGAGCGCAAAAGTCCAGAAGAGTTAAATGAAGATGACTGAGAATTGTTGAAAGAAGAACATTGCAGATAGGAAACACACCATTTTGTTCATCAACATAGTTACCAGGTTCAGCATCCATATGATTACTTTCTTCATCCAGATCATCATTTTGCCCCTCACTTTCCTCTTTCTTCTTTCTCTGCAGTAATTTCTTACCTTTCTTCTTCCGTACTACTTCAATTGAACTACTCACTGGAAAATAGAAGTCAGGAGAGTAAATGAAAATGACTGAGATTCCTGCTGAGAGGAGACTCTTGGCAAAATAATACACACCATTTTGTTCATTAACAATGTGATCAGGCTCAGCATCAATAGCATTATCTTCTTCACCTAGAGCATTGCTTGGAACCTCACTTATTTCTTTCTTCTTCTTAGGCTGCGGTTTCTTGTCTTTCTTTATTTGTGCCACTTTAACTGATCTATCCACTGGAAAAACCAAAAGAATGAAATATTAAAAATGACAACAGATTTATAACCCATTCCATGTGCCATTAGCAATGCAAACTAAGTGCATACATTTCAAACTCATCTGCAGAGTTTTTCCAGCATCAGTGTTATCTTCATTCTCACTTTTTCTCTTTGACTTCTCCTTATGCTCCTTCTTCATGCTTCTGATCTCCACTTAACCAACCATCCTAACTGCAACCACAAGAAGATGCTCATGACACAAAATATGACAAGAGATACTTTAGGTTTGCTTTAGCTCTTCTTTTCTGGTTAATTGAGTTTTAAGTCTGAAGCACTTCAAAAACCTTGAGGTTTAAGTACCAACTGCACTGACTTCTATTCTATACCAATGTTATGCTTTAGACAGCTTTCCTCAACTACATGAATATCGAACAAATATGACACCTGGTCTCAGAAGAAGGGAGAAAACAAAGGACAAAATTAGTGATGGATAGTGCATGAATAAGGAATCCGAAGCATGTTTCCATCGAATAATTATTAACCAAATAAAAGTGGACTGTTTTAATATTTCTTCTAATACATGCAAACCATCTATTTGAGGAACTACGACAATATGATGGAAACGAGATTAGCAAACAAGAGGAACCTTGTGGTTCACTTCTCGAAATTGAGTTTAACGGCATCAAACGTAGTCCTAGAATCAGAACCTTCAACAACATCAAGTGCAAACCCATTATGATCTTCAAGTTCAATTGAATTTCATAGTACCTACAAGCCTATACTTTTAAACCCTATAACCTAACCACAAAAAGAAATTTCCGATTCAATTATGTGACAAAGCCTATACTTTTAACCCCATTTGATATGCTATGAATGAGAGAGAGAAACTTACATGAGAAGCTCAAGTGGACTGCTGGGATGAGTAACCAACAACAGTGCACTGAACCGGCAGTAGGAAGGAGGAGAAACTGATTACAGTAATCGGCTTCTTCAACAAGAAGCGCCAAGTTTCGGCAGGTTAAGGTTTGGAGTTGGACTCGGAAACAAAATGTTTACTGGATACAAATCCCGGCCCACAATTGCTCTGTTTTATTGTATTCAACAAGTTCATGTCATGCCCATGCTTTTAAGGCTTAACTTTTACATTATTATAAGTTAAAATACAAAATATATTATAATTATGCGTAATGTAACAGTATTGTATATAATTTCTAGTAAATGGATATATTTCATATCTTTTATATTATCCGTAACATAAATATATAGTTGATATTATTGGTGCTTAATATTTAATAATTGTAATAATATAATATAAAATTATAAGTAGTTATATTATCATCTTATGTAATTAACGAAGGAAATTGTTAGATGAGCCCACAGCTTATCTCGAATGAATGTCAAATGTATCTGACATTCACTAACTTATTCACTAAGTAAAGCAATCGAGACACATGGGATCGTCTCATATGTTCGGTTTGTGATTTGGGTATAATCCTTCGTGTTAAAAACCATAGCTCATCAATAAATCTCAGTGAAGAATGCAATCTTAATGTATGTGCCCGTCTTAGTTTTATTTTTTTATAAGAAAAGTCATGAGATTTGCGGTATATTTTATATTATTTATATATATATATATAGGAGAGATGTAATTGGACAAATTTTGATAAGCAATTTAGGATTTACCCTTTTACAGAACACTGGACAATAGTTTGCAGTATGGACATAACGAAAATTTTGTGGGGTGGTTAATTTAGTGGTCGTGTAAACAAAAATGATGCATACTATTGCATGTATGTAGAGTCATTCAATTCAAATTAGTCTTAAATTGTCGGTTTATAAGTTAGTTTTATGGTAAATCATAACTGATCTGGTGGTTCATGGGTCGGTTCATTACTCTTGAACTTTATTTTTTTCCTCATAAAATGTGTAACATGCTCTAATCCAAAGATGTTTAATAGTTACTAATTATTAAGCTACAAAAAAGCTTCTTAATCCAATTAGCCAAAAAGTTCTTATATTGTGTTGATTCCATATTCATCACCTTTACCTATGAGCCATAATTATCTTTCTCCCCCACAAATCAATTAAGATTATATGCAAATCATAAAATAAATTTTGAAAAACATGAAGTGTTTCTTTTTCAGCCTTGCTGAGGCATTTGTTAATGGTACCCAACTAAGAACTGTGGGGATATTATCAAAAACCTCCCAGAATATGAACAAAAGTGTATGTACTTCAACCTTTCTAATAGGCAAATATTTACAAACTACTTTATTTTATCTTCTTTTTATTTTTTACATAAACACATAGCGACTAACATGGTATGTAAATTGGATTAGAATTTTGGTATCTAACCTATTAACATAGATAAAACTATTTTTTATAAGTAAAACTTAATATGAGGAATAAACGGTTAAATCCACTTAGATATTTTTATAAATGGTTAGTCTATCACCATAACTTGTGTTGAACAAACAAATCCTAAAGACATATCAAGGGGGCTTGGTTTTATATCGGCTTTTTTTTTTTTTTTTTTGAGTTCAGCGGGCCTTAAATAGCAAGTTCAAGCAGTTCCACTTGATTGAACCATTTGAGCCTTTAAGACTTGGCGATTCATTTAGCGGTTTAAGCCAGGTCACTTTTGAGTCAAGCCAGGTCACTTTTGAGTCAAGCCGGTTTACAATTTGAAATAAGCTTTTACATGGATCTACATGCATGTAATTTTTTCGAAGTTAGTATTATGAATGTGACAAAGAAATAATATGTAAGTTTTTATAAAATATTTAAAAATAATTAAAAGATATGAGGCACCAACTCGGATAATGAGGCTTAATTAAGATAGAAGATATTATAATTTAAAAGGAATATCAAAACAATTAAAAAATATATTATAAACTAGATAAAACACATCGAGGAGCATACCAAAGAGTAATGAAGCCTTAAAAACTATACATGATAAGTAAAAGTGGAAGTTTAATTTTGTCTTTACATGTAAAAGTGATACTTGTTTTGTGAGGATATATTGGTCAATACCACTTGATCTGCTATTTTTTTTTTTTTTGTATAATAAACATTCATTTAACAACCAAAAAAATCCACAAATAACAACCAAGAAATGCTGAAGTCCATTAAGGTCATCGTAAACATCTGTTCGACTAACACAATTTGACATACCAACCATAGTCTTAAAATGACTAAAGATGGAATTTGCTAAATAAATTGGATCAAAAAATAGACTTCATCATTTATTTGTAGTACTCATTTTGCTAGACAATCTCTTGGTTCATAAATTTCACGGTTGACCTACAAATTTGAAAATTTTGAAAATAACTAATGGCTTGTTTACAATGTTGTAGAACTTTATGGCATCTATCTACATCCACTTGAGAGTTTCATATCCATTCAACAACCAGTGAGTCTACTTCAAAAATAACCTTCATACATCCCCTTTGGTTTGCTAAATCAATACCAGCACCTATTACCCTTAAATCAGCTTCCAATGGAGACAGATTCTTTATTTGTTTATGCATTCTCATAAAATTATTCCTCTATGATCTTTAGCTAATACTCTTAAGCTAATAGTCTTTGCACCTTCTATTATTGCCCTATTACAATCAAATTTTCTCCATCTCTTTCTAATGCCTTCTACTCCTTACAATCAGACTTTCTTCCTAATTTCAATTTCTCCTTCCTATGATAAGCTCATTGTTTGTTTGCTTCCCTCATAAGATTCTCTATATAATTCCCTACATTCTCCTTTGACCTAAAAACAAGTCTATTTCTTTCCCTCCTTATCCACTTAAGTGCAGCAAGAATGTTTAGTTGTTTCGGAGCCATAACCCTTTTTCAGTTTAATTTGGTACTTTTGCAATGTTTCTGAATCCAGCTTTGGAGGCTTTTGAAGCTGTACTCCATAGACCTAATTTGGATGCCCATTATGGACCAAATCTATCTACTCTAACGATAATTTTATAAAGTATATTGTACTATTTCCTCTACTTCCTTACATAATAGACAAAGATGACTAAAATTTAATCCATGTTTTTACAAATTGTCTCTCATCGCTAGTCCATTATGTAATATTCTCCATACCAATAACTAAGTACTCGAATAGGTGGATGGCTTCAAAATCCACTCCCAACTCTCTCCATCCACTTGCATCTCATTCTCCTTAATTAATTCCATATACGTAAGCTTTGTGGACAGCTCTCCATCCAAATCATAGGGCCAGGCTTTAATATCTTCAACTTCATCATTATGAGTCAAAGTAATGTTTCCCAGTCTCTCTCGGATTAGATCATCTATTAGGTATCCAATGATATCTTCATTCTACCCAATACCTCTATCCAAAACCCGATTTATTAATAGCTTATCATCGTATTTGTTTAAAGGCCCAAATAACCGGTTACTAATTTTCTCTTTTCCTTTCTAAATATCTGTCCAAAATGTAATAGTTTCACATTTTTCACTCTTACGTGTATCCTTTCATCCACTTAGTCTGTGACCTTCTTCAGTTTGTTATAAAATTAAAACCCCTTTCGAATTCTCGAGCAACCTTAGTTCAGCTAATACTTCTGATTAACTAAATCAATCTACATGATTTTCTTTCTTTTCAAGTGCCAAAATTTGCAAAATTCTCTTGGTTTCTATTACACCCCAAAGTGGCAAAATTGTAACAGCTCCACCGTAGAAATCATTCTAAAATAAAAGCTAACCTTACAGCTGCTATCTTAGACTTGATTTGCATAAGGCTTTCTCAACTAATCCGCTTAAAAGTAAATTGTTCATAAAACAACCCTACCATGCAAACCATTCTAAGATAGAGGCTAACTTTATTGTCGCTATCTTATACCTAATTTACATAAAGTGTTTTCAATTAACCCACTTAAAAGTAAACAGTTCATAAATTAAGTATGTTATTTACCTATGGAAATATAAAATTATACATATTAAGATTTAATAATCTAATCTTATTTACTTAAGTAATACATAAATTGATATAAAAAAATTTAAAGATAAGGCACAATTTTAAGAGTGTAACCAATCCTTAATTCTATAACCTCACTCTCCAGGATCCTGTAATTGCTAACTTCAAGGTAATTATGAGGCCGCTTCCTAGTAGCACCTATAACAATATTTATAGGAATGTGAACAATCAACAACTTAGTAAGTTAGGCGAAGACTTAAAACTATATATCAAACACGAATAGAGTTATCAACCAAATTAATTGAATAAAATGCATGTATAAGCAAATACTATTGTATGATGTTATCTAGTCTGTCGTAAGATTAGAAAAATTAAACCCATTTTAATCCGAGTTGAGGAGTTTCCATGTTATGCAGTAGTTCACGACCAAATCTAAACTTGTGTAATAGAGATACCACTCCTCCCGCGACTACTTTCAAACTATTGACTTCACTTTTGTCACAACCTTCTCTCTTATCAATTAGTTCGACTAAGGATGAAGAATAGACTAATTATGCTATTTAGCACTATTCCTTCCGAAAGGATTGATATTTGGTCGGAGAGTCATAAGCATTTCCCCTAATAGGTTGAAATACTTGTCTAATTAATTTTATAAGCCGTATATTATTAAGGCATATTACATAACAATTGCAAACCAATACAATAAGCTAATAATACATTATATAGTTAAGAATACATACATACAGGCATGTGTACAATCAAACTATTTATAAGCACAAATAAGTATAATCTTAAACCTTCGAGTACTATGAAACAGTATTCTGAAATACAATGATGTATTAATCTCAACTTACCTGAAGTTCCTGATTTGTTCACTCAAGTTTGATGCAGGGTTGGATAATTGCTACTTGCTCTTATATTATGAATATCATTTTAGCATTTAAACTCTTATATATAAGCTTTAAATTATAAATGTTTACCCGAGTATCCTTACTTTATATTACTTATTACTCAGCCAATTTTATACCAATTTTTAATTAAATTTTCATATGTAAGCCTTATAAACTCCTTCTGACTTAATATGTGAAATTTGTCTAACTATATTTGGGTATCTTAAATTTCTTATTTGGCTCATAATTAATATTTTAATCGGTACAGTACACTATATTCTTAATTTAACTATCGAATTTGTTCTCAATATAAGAATAACCTAAATTTTTTACTTAATTACCTAAATACATATTTCACATCAGATTTATATGATTTTTTATTATAATATTATCAATTTAACCTAATATTTCTTACTTATTTAATTTTCTATACATACATATTATATATTATTACATATACTTAAAACACATATCTAATATTCGTAACACTGTAAATATCATCTTTCATCACTAAATAGTATATCAAGATATCTAATTATTTGATAAATTAGAATTTATAAAACCATTATAAAATAACACTTATAACTTTAAAAATAAAATTATCTGAAAATATCGAATATAAAAACACTTAGATCTTATAATAGCTTTTTCCTCTTCTTCTTCTTTCTTTTCTCCTTCTTTTTCTCTTTTCTCTTTTTCCTTTATCTTTCCTCTCCCTTGATTCTTTCTTTCTTTTCCCTTTCTTCTCTCTCTTCCTTTTCTCCTTTCTTCTTTGTTTTTTTTTTCTTCCTAATGTGTCTCTTTCTTTTCTCTTTTTCTTTCTCTGTTTTTTACCCCTCTCTCTCTCTTGCTCCTATCTTTTTAAAGGGATTTTTTTATTCATCACCATTGACTATGGCAGTTATATGTATATATATATTTGTTAATTTAATTTTACGTAACATTTCGAATATAATTTTATCATGATTTATTATTTATAAAATTCCATAATATATTTCAAATATACTAAAATATTATATTATACATCTAATCTAAAATTTTTATAAGCCTTTAAAATTAAGTTTAGGACAACTGAGTCTAGATTTAGGATTTTTAAGGAAAGTTAAACGATTGAGCTTAAATTTTGCAGCTAAGATAGAAAAGTTAGACAAAGTAATACAGTGAAGATAGATTTTGAAAATAGTAATCTAAAATCTCAATTTTTCCCTTAGAAGTAGAATAATTTAATATAGTACTAAATTGCTCAGAATCCCAAAATCGAGCTCAGAATGTAACGAGAACTTAGAGATAAGTTAATTAAGCTATAAAATGAGATAATAAAGTATAATTTACTATATGAATATAGTCGAATTTTTATGAGTATACTCGGTATAAATAATAATTATACTCATAAATTATTCTTAAATTACTTAATTATATATAATATGTGTTGAATTCATGTAAATAAATAAGAAATATATCCTAAAAATAAAAGATATGTTAGAAACTTAATTATACAAGTATAGTTATATATTATGCGTGATATATACATATGATATATATACTCGTATATTACTAAATAACTAATTACTAATAAAATATACCTAAACTACTAAAAGAATTAAAAATATCATCCAATAAATTTAATTTTGGCTGAGGATTGCTAGACAACTGCCATGACTTGCTATAGAGGATTCAATCAGCTGAATCAAAAGCTTATACCCTAAGAAGATGACACAACATGCTAAGGAATTTAGAAGGATAAGCATGTATTTATGGGAAAAAAATTCTAGAAATTTCCTAAGCCAATATAAAAGTAGACCTAGGACAAAACTTAGACACTTTAGGACCTAAATTATTTAAAGAAAATTGGAGGAAAAATTTTAAACTACTAGAATATTTTAGAAAAAGTAATACAAAAATAAAGCAACTACGATACCTTCACCGTACCCGACCTAGACAACCAACCTGATTGGCCACCACCAATTTAGGCAGCGTCTAGGCCATCTAACAACCACTCAACTGCCGTCAGTTACCGTAGCATCCAAGAATAGCTAGGTTAATTTTTTGCCATGTTTTTCAATAACTTGTAAAAAATATCAAATCCATCCAAAAAAATTATGAAAAAATTTGTAGTTAGATTATTTCAAACATGCTTTCATGTGATATTTTTATTTTTAAAAAATTCATAATATTCAGTATACTTGCTTAAGAAAACTAATGTTCAATCGACGTTTGATTTGCAAAATAAATGTATCAAATGATGTTGTTTCTAACTTAAAAATTTTGTGTAGGATGTGAATGATATTTAGATAATTTCTATGTATCCTAAATTTTGATTTGAATATTTTTAATATTTATTGCATTTTGTGGCCTAAAAATAGCTCGAAAATAAGCTGAAATTGTAAAATAAATAGAAAATTATGAAATTAAATGAGGAAAAGAATACGTACTGATCTCTAGTAAATAATAATGATGTTGGGACATATTGAAATTAATTTAGTACAAAAAGGATTATAATTGGGTAATTTATGATAATTCAAAGGTAAAATTATAAATACGAATATATAGACAATAGATTGAAAACTTGAAACCAAATAATAACTGAGTTCCCCATATTTTTAAGATTTTATAAAAATTTTCGAAGAATTATCTGGTGACCCAAATTATTTATTACGAATTTATGTAATAAAATGGCTTAAATTACAAATTAAGACATATTTTTAGTAATAATATGTTAAAATGTAATAAATAGTTGAATAAAAACTATGTATGGGTGTACTAATCAAATTAGATAAACGGTGTATTTTTAATATAATTAATGATATTTTACTGACTAGATTATGTTATATTTGTATTAGGATTAGATAACATTTATATTATAGCATTATATTGACAAATTGGGTAATAAAGTTTAATAATATAAATTATGTATAATACGACAATATCTATATAGATACGTATAACTGTAGTAAAAGCTCGAACTACTCGTTAAAAGTTATCTCTAAAAATATGATCTGTAACACGTGTTGTTAGGTTTATACAAACCCAACGATACTAATTTTATTAAAATTGGACAATCTTAGGTAATATAACATAAAACTCTATAATATTTTAGAATGTGCATATTTCGATAACCTTACTGTAATTAAAATGTGATTTAATCAATTAAAAATATGTTTCAATACGATTAAAATGATATTAATACATAATAGTATAAATTACATATATTATCAATAATTAAAAACTTAACTTTAAATATATATAATAATAATTAAACTATATATTATTATGATGATATATTTATATGTATATAATCGTTTTAGATCAAACTCTAATATTTTCGTAATTATTATGAAAACTGAATTTGGATTCTATATATGTGTATAAGATCTTTCAATGGTCAGACTGTTAACAGCTTGAGTCTTCTATAATGAACGTTTAAATAAGTAAGTTAAGATTGTAGCTTTACTACTTATTGAGATATTGTATTAAAGTACTTGGAGAGTTAAGAGTATTTTTGGTTGTAGTTGTAATTAGTTGGTTGTGTGCATAATACTCAATTGTGATAGGCGTTGAACTCTTTGGTATGTTGTTCTACATGTTTGCTATGTTTCTGTATTATATGAACTTGTTTGGTCACCCCTGATTTCAACTAACGATTATTTGACTAAAACAAAACTAGACATATATAACACCCATTAAGGGAAACGATTAAGAGTATCGGGCCAAATACCGCTTTCTTTCGATGAGGATAGTTGAAATAGTAATTTCCCTATCTTTAGTTGAACTAAATGATAGGTGAGGAGGTCGTGACAAAAGTGAAGGCTGTAGTTTGAAGGCGGTTATAGAAAGAGAGTTTTCTCTATTGCACAAGGCTAGGTTTGGTTTGATTTGATTTGAGTCTCGATAAAACTCCTCAATCTAGATTTGAGCAGATGTAATTTTTCTAATCTCACAATGAACTAGATAACATTGTGTGATGTTTCATTTGATTGATTACATTGCATTTTAACATAATTAATAACCTTACTTATGATTGTCTGGTACTTTTCTGACTCCATCTTACTTATTGGGATAGTTGTGCTCACATCCCCATAGACTCTTCTATAGATATTGAGTGAAGACCAGGATATTCTGATACTACTGCCCTCAGGTTAGTGTGTTGTTGTTAGGAAAGTGAAGAACGAAGAATCAACTGAACTTAAGCTTCTGAATTTTGAGGAAACTAATTGGGAAATCCCTAGGATGCACACTAATTTCCTAACTTATTATATATAGTTTGCAAAACTTGTGATTTTTGATAAACTCTGATTGTATATTTTAATTCTAAAGGTGAGATGTTTATATAAGTATTGTTGTGTTATAAGACAACAGGTTATATATAACAGGTATTTTGTAAAGCTATATTACAGGTTTGGTTACTCATAAGTATCAGAATGGATGCTTTAAGTTGATTAAGCTGTATACGTCTCGTATAGATTATATCTAAGATAGCAACTGTGAGGTCAACTTTTATCTTAGATTGGTTTACATGGTGGAATTATTATAAATCTTCCTGATTGGGGCGTGACAATTTCTATTTTAGACTAATTAAAATTTAACCCGATAAACTTTACGTTATAGTCTATATATTGGTTTATTTCAACTTATTTTTTGAAATCCAACTTTACAAGATTATTCCTCAAAATCTTTAAGGAATTCATATTATCTTTTAGCTTAGCTTTATTCGAAATACTTTTTCATTAGTCTTACATTCCAAGATAAGACCCTAAATACACATTTCTTTTATATATAATATATATAGATATGTTATATTAATTATTTGTGAATTATTCATATATATCTTATATATAATTTTACTCATTCGTATTAATTATTAAGATCATGTAGTGGATTTTTAAATGATTTATTATAGTCTATATTTAAAATTATGAAACTCTACAATATAATGATTAGATCCGATAAACTTAATACTTTTAACATTATTGTGTATAAATGAGTTTAATTTAAAATATTGAAGCTATATAGTCACTTTTTTTTTTTTTATTTCTTAGTCATGAACATCAACTTAATTTTAAGATCATTAATATAATTCATATTTTCTAGAATATGTTTCAAGTATTAAACTTTTCATTTTATTTCTTATTAATTTATTTAATTGTATATAATTTACCTCCAATAATTTTTTGATTATCGGAACTCGTTTTACATGTTTTCAATAAATAATGAGTACTATAGGTATAACTTAATATTATAATATTTAATTATCTTAATTCTAAATTTACGGGATCATTTCTACTAATATTTTTAACTTCATCATAAAATTCAAACTCAATTACAAAATTTACGCGGTCATCCTAAATGTTACAATTTGTTTCTAAACCAACCGATTATGAATTATTTATTAGTTTTTATAGGGTCTAATAGTTTTTTTTTTTTTTTTTTGTATATCCATAAATTCTCTTGGACCTTTCATAATAGACCAACCTATCTAATGCATCTTCTTCACATTTTATGTTGACCCCCATATAAAATCTCTACAAATCTTCTCTATGTTCTTTGCAAAACTAATTAGCATAGGAAGAACTTAAGAATAGTAATTTATGACGCATTTTAGTATTGACATCGCTAGAAGCTTTCTTCCAACCATGCTCAACAAATTAGATAGTTCAATAAGTTTTCTTCACACCTTTTCCAAAATAAAATTCAAGTCCCTATTAACAATTCTTCCTCCCTCTTTAATTAGAACTCCTAAATATTTCCTAATGTCCGATGTTAGCTTTGTCTCAAAAATCTCTGAAATCTTGCATTTCATCTTGATCGTTGTATTCTTTGAGAATAAAAGACAGGATTTCGCATAATTTACATTTTGTCTAGATAAATTTCCAAAATCCTCCATTACTTCCTTAATTAAAGATGCATTCTCCTCAATAGCTTCCACCATAGAAGGAGATCATTTGCAAATAAGAGATGTGATAGCTATAAACTAGTTCCTCTCCCCTTTGGTGGAGTCCATTTCTTTTTCAGCCACCATGACATGGATTATTCTGCTCAATATTTCCATTGCTAGAATAAATGAATATGGAGATAGGGGGTCACCTTGTCTAGGACCTCTACACAAGAGAAAAGGTTCCAGCATAGACCAATTTAACACAGATTTGGAATTCTATTGTTAATAAACATGATTTGATCAGATTAATCTAGGAGCCCGGGAAATTTAGGATTTGAAAAGAATTTTTAATAAAATCCTACTCCATGTGATAATAAGCCTTCTCCAAGTCCAACTTTATCACCATCCTACCTCTTTTCCCCCTTCATCTTTCTAAATGGATGAAGAACTTCCTGTAGGGTAATGATATTATCTCTTGCTATACATCCAAGTATAAAACTTGCTTACTCCAAACTAATCAACTCGTTAAGCAATGGTCTCGTTCCATTAACATTGCATTTACTCACTATTTTATACATAGTGGTGCATAAACTTCTAGGCTTGAAACCCTTCACTTTATTTGCTCTTATTATCTTTGGAATAAGAACAAGTAAAGTTTTGTTTAGGTCCTAAGGCATCTACTTTTCTTGTAAGATTTTCCCCATTAAGTTATATACCGTTGCCCCCATTATTTCTTAACATTGCTTGCAAAACTCTACATGTAAACCATCTACCTTAAGGGACTTATTATTGCCAATAAACCATAGAGTGCGCTTCATTTCATCATTTTTCTAAGGTCGTTGGAGTGACTGTTTTTCCTCCTCTATAATCACTCTTTGGTCACTGTTTTAACCTTAGAACACCCTCTAGGTGAAAACTTGCTTTGATGTCTACAACTTTTGAAAAAAATTAGGTAAATAGCCTCTTTACACCTTCTTCATCATCAATCTAGTTATCCAATGAGTCAAACATACCATCGACTCTTGATTTAGATCTTCTTACAACTATATTGGTAGGAAAGAAGTAGGTATTTCTTTCACTGTTAATAATCTAGTTTGAATGTACTTTAACTGCCTACGACTTCTCTTCTTGTCTTAAAATCCAGTTTCGTTCTTCTTGAAGGCCTTTCTCCCTTTCCATTAAATCTTTCTTAGGTCTAAAGTATAGTTCTTTTCAAAACTCTTTCAGCTTTTCAATGGTTTATTTCTTTTTGACAAATATGATACCAAAAGCTTCTATATTCCGTTTTTTCAATGACTCCACAAAGTTTAAGGGGTCTTCTAAATAATTGAATCTTGGCCAACATCAATTGTTTGCAATAATATATTTAAAACTTGGGTATTCCAACCACATAGATTGGAATTGGAAAGGTCTTAAGGGTTTTGGTACTCCTTTAAATTTAGGATTGGAAGATGGTCTGATTGATAAGAAACAAGATGAAATACTTTATCTTTAACGTAAGCCCTTCTCCACTATAATTTGTACAAGCTTTATCTAACTAAGTCTAGATTAGATCACATAAGTTTTATAACCTTTTTGACTAAGTAAATCGGGGTCCAACAAAGCTCAAATCCATTGTTCTACACTTATTTATACAATCTTGATAATCTATAGCTCTCCTTTGGTTTATATCAATACCCCCTACTTCTCTTCCTTACTCAACGCTTCATTAAAGTGTCTTAATAACACCAATAAGCCATTAATCTTCTTTGCCTAATCTTGAAGCTCAAACCATGACAAGCCTATAATGTCATGAGATAGACTTGCATACATAATTATTAAAATTACAATTTTACCCATGCAATTATACGAGTTTACAATTTTAGGTGGCTCTTCCGAGTTAACTCGGGTATAGAATATTTTTTTGTATAAAAATTTACGTTTTTGACTGAGTTTACATATAAACTTGATAGAAATTTATGTTTTTTATTTAATTTACCGATTCTACATATCTAAGTTGAATGGAATAAAAAATTAAAAGAAAAAAAAATACAACTAGCCTTTTACAAGCTACCAACTATTAAGACATTATAATATCTATCCTATTCTATTCTAATTTTTTACCTCTTTTTTTCTCTTTTTGTCTCTTATTTTATATTCATAATTTTTATCCAAGTTTCAACAGCTACAATAGTAAAGTTTATAAAGAAAATTATATACTTTATTTTATATTATCAATAACTTAAAATGAGTTAAAATGTTTTATTCTTTTTAATTTAGAGTTTTTTTATAAAAAAAAGGGGCAAAATTTTGGTTTCAACTCTATTTATCCTTCTTTCTTACATGTTAGATTATATATTAAGATTTTTTATGGAAACAAAAACTTAATTTCTTCATTTTTTTTTATTTTCATAATGTATTTTAAGTTTTGAATAATTACTATAAGTATATTAGTAAATTTATAAAGCTATTTTACATAAGTTGTAGAAATTTATGTTTCTGTGTTTTGATTTTACGTTGCGATTTTACAGACCCTCTAACGATTCTATGTAGAATTGTGAGTTTGATAATCTTATTTGCACATATAGCAAAAATGAACCAAGAGGATAGAGAATTACATACCTATATTTCCATGAAGATCTATTGTTGACAAATGTTTCTAGCATGGACAACAATTGTCTCAATAGACTAGAGGATGATAATTCCCTTACTAAAGCCTTTAGCTTTCGACCAAATCATTCTATTATAAACCATATAGTCTTTGAGAGTATTAGTTGCCTCTCTTCCTATTCTTGTCTTAGTAAGTATCAAGATTTGAGGATCATACTACTTTTTCCAATCTTTGATAGCCTTTCTTCTATACTTTGAATTTGTACCCCAGGAATGATAGGGAGACAATGCATTTTGGATGAAAGGGTATCAATGGGCTCCATATTTACCATTGAAGCTATCATCTTATACCATAAGTCTCTAGTGTAGGCTTGTTGGAAGTTCTTGATTTCCATCCTCTATTTGCATGGTCTAAAAAATGTGCATAACAATACCATTTGGATATCTTAAGTCGTTAGGAGGGCTATTTTCTTAAGCTCCTCCACCATTGAAATGGTGAATGATACCCTTTAAATGTTTATTAGTAGATCTTCCCCCCTTCTAAAAATCAAGTGAAATAGAATTTCTGGCACCCTCTCTCTTTTCCATCGTGTTTAAATCATAACTATCCCTTGAAGTTCCAACATAACTCCTCTTGAAAACCATCTCGTTCTGATTTCCATAATCTTTTGGCTGAATGAAGTTTCGATAAGTTCGAATTTGCGCGAAGTAGTCGAAGGAGGATTTCTACTTTGAGCATTTTTACTATATTATCTAGCTAATTTTTAAGGAAGTGATTAGTGACTTCTTTTGAGTTTCAAGGAGAGGATTTCTCTGAAAGAAGGAAAAGTTAGATTTTCCCTTTTGAAGTATTACTTCAATAGTAGTTACTTCTTTTAGATTGCTAACACTCTCCTTCATATATTTAAAGGATAGCTTTTCCTTCGATGTCTTTTCATATTCTAGGCATCAAGTCACCTTTTCCCTAGCATTTCCATTTTAACTTCATATAACGTTGTTTCTTTTCCCTTATGGGAATCTCCTTTAATATTGCTTGTGTATTTGATTCCTTGTAGAGTCTTTTTGCATTGTATTTTTTCTACTCTCTATACTGCGAACTTATCAACGTATCTTCTTGTTTAGGTCCAAAATTTTGACTCAGCAATATCTTTTGAACCAGCTCTTAGGTTCAATTTTTCTTTATTACCATTTATTACCTCCTATGATAGTGTGTCACTGTACTAACTCGCGTTATCCTCATTAACTCTCATTGCACATTTGACATCTACCTATGGCTTTCCTTTTTCAATATTAACACTCCCTCCTTTATCTTCATAACCCTTATTTAATTCTTTCTCATGCGCTTTGGACAATTTTTCCTTCACTTGCTCTTTTTCCATCTTTGGTTCCTTCTCAAGGCACATCAGCTTAGTGTAAATACTAATTAGTATATCTACAAACCTCACAAAACTTCAATTATCCCTCATACTAAATATTATAATGAGAATTATTACTTTAATGGCAGTTACTTCTTTTAGACTACTAAGACTCTCTTTCATATATTTAAAGGATACCTTTTCCTTCGATGTCTTTTCATATTCTAAGCATCAAGTCTCCTCTTCCCTAGCATTTCCATTTTAACTTCATACAACCTTGTTTTTTTTCCCTAATGGGAATCTCCTTTAATAATGCTTGTGTATTTGATTCCCCTTAGAGTCTTTTTGTATTGTATTTTTTCCACTCTCTGTACTGCAAACTTGTCAACGTATCTTCTTGTTTAGGTTCAAAATTTTGACTTAGCAATATCTTTTGAACCAGCTCTTAGGTTCAATTTTTCTCTACTACCATTTATTACCTCCTATGATAATGTGTCACTACAGTGACTCGCCTTATCTTCATTAACTCTCGTTGCGCATTTGACATCTACCTACGACTTTCCTTTTTCAATATTAACATTCCCTCCTTTATCTTCATAACCCCTATTTAATTCTTTCTCATGCGCTTTGGACAATTTTTCCTCCACTTGCTCTTTTTCCTTCTTTGCTTCCCTTTTAGGGCACATCAACTTAGTGTAATTACTAATTAGTATGTCTACAAACCTCACAAAACTTCGATAATCCCTCATACTAAATATTATAATGAGAATTATTAATCACTAAAACATGCTTTGGGGTAGAAGGTGGGGTAGGGGGGAATAATATATTAATGTCCCCCTATATATACAATCGAGCAAAACTTCTTCTTTCCAATCCTACTGTATAAGAATCAAACCTTAGGAATGGTTCAATCTTTTCTCCAATCTTACGAATGACTAACAGGAAATAATATTCCACTAGGAGCCCCACAATCTTGATCCAAATTGTAATAGAGCCGAAAGAAGATTGATCAATATGAAAATTTAGCTCCCACTATTTTAAGGCTAAGTAACAGCCATTGATGAACCAAGGAACCATTTTTAATAATCCATTAAAAATCAAAGTTATTATCTAATGAGATCAGATTAATTAATGATCCCGCATGTATTAATTTTATATTGCTTAATGATCTCCACATCCCCTTTAATTTCTCAAGCATTAATTTATATCCAAAGTTAGGTCTCATTACTTTTGCTATAAAAGCATATTGCCATGGTGCACATAAAGCTTCCCTTTTCAGGTCTTGTAAATTTTACATAGCATACACTTGATTTCGCCTCATTATTCAAACAATGGTCCTCTTCTCTAACATTCTTTGTATCCTAATGCATATTTCCATTATCTGTCACATTATTAAAACAATATTTTTCGTAAGCACTTGGTATGTTGTCAATACCATATCCTTAGATAAAAGCCTAATGCCTTTTTCACTCTCAGATCTATCATCCTCCATTGTAGACATCGAACTGGATAAATCATCTTTATCTAAAGCTAACTGTTTCTAATTCCTTTGTGCTTAATCATTGGTCTCATCCTTCAATAACGTTGGGGCAAGGGCCCTTAAGTTTTCTTGCATACTGCTTCTAATATATACAATCACTCATTCTGTTGCTTTACTAACCAACCCATGTTCCTAATAATACTTTTTTTTTATTATTAATAACACACGCTAATAGATGATTTGCCCGTATTAAAGGTGCCTAAGTTAAAGTCTAGTTAAGTTATATATGTAATAATTTACAAATTAAAAAGGAAAAGGAAATTATGTAGTGATGTTTATCGGTAAAGTTGTTGTTAAGAATTAGGATTTAAGCAAATAAACCCATCATAACTTAAAACTTGCTTTTGGGCTACCTATGAGTAGCATAGCCTTTTCCCGGAAGCAAAACTTTTTCACCTTTGTTCAAACCAATCTGACCATTTGCCCATTCTCCTTGATACCTGGCCATCGCTGAAAAATATTGAGAAGAGCTCATGACCTTTTAAGTTGCAACCAATGTGGCTGGATCTCCCTAACTTCAAAGATGTGGTAGCAAATTTTTAGAAGTGCCCATTGTTTAACTACTTAGAAGAACTGAACAACTTTATTTCATATGTCAAAAGATGGAACAAAGAAGTTTTTGGTGTGATCCTACTGAGAAAGAGAAAAAATCTTGAGAAATTAAACTGTATCCACCAACGACTCTCCCATAACCCAACGCAAGAAATTGTTGATAAGGAACATAGTCTTCAGGAAGAGCTTTCATGGATAGTTAGACAAGAAGAACTGTTGTGGGCAGCAAAGGCAAGGTGCAACTGGATCATCAATGGGGAGCGAAACACCAAATTTTTTCATGCTAGTGTAATTGCCTGAAGAACTAAATAAAAAATTGTAGGCATCCTTGACTCAACAGGGAATTGGATTAGTGACATGTCGAAGGTTAAAAATCTATTTGCGAACTTCTTTGTATCACTTTACACTATTGAAAGGCTATTTGTATGGAAGGAGATGAGTGACTGGAGAAGTAATCAAAGGATTTTAAGCAATGAGGACTGTAACTACCTTACTCAACCCTAGACTAACATTGAGATCAACAAGCCATTATGGTGCATTGGTAATCATAAATCACCAGGTATAGATGGTTTCCATGCGGAGTTTTATAAAAGATGTTAGGACATTGTTGGAGCTAAGGTGTGCGATTTAATCCATGACATTTTCTAAGCAGGATTCATCTTACATTAGTTGAATGAAACTATCATCACCCTAATCCCGAAGATCATGGGGGCAAATCGGGTTAAGGACTTTAGACCTATAAGTCTGTGCACTACCATGTATAAGATTATTAGTAAATGTCTTGTAAATAGAATGAGGCCTTTGCTGATGAACTTAAAAAGCCCCAAATAGTCAAGCTTTATCTCAAGTCATGCAGCAAAAGATAACATCATTATGTTCCAAGAAATCCTGCGACCAATGAGTAAAAAGTCAGGACATAAGAAATGGATGATGGTAAAATTCGACCTAAAGAAGGCATATGACCTCATGGAATGGGACTTCATTAGGTTTGCACTCCAATCCCTTAATTTCCCACCATCTTGGGTCAAACTCATCTGCCAGTGCATTTCATCTGTATCATATTGCCTCATCTTTAATGGTTTTATGCAAGAACCTTTTTCAGCCAACAGAGGTCTTTGACAGGGTGACCCATTGTCACCATACTTATTCATCATTGGCATGGAAATATTGAGCTGAATTATAACCTCGATGGTGGCAACAGGAAATTGATAACTCATACGTGTCAGAGGAACAGACATATCCCTTTCGCACCAGTTTTTTATGGATGACATCCTACTCATGGGGGAAGCATCAATAGATAATGCATGATTAATGATGGAAGTTATTCAAGGATTTAGGGATGTCTCAAGACAAAAAGTTAATTATTCTAAATCGTGTATCCTTTTCTCTCGCAACACCTAAAGGGAACTAAAATAGAGCATTGCAGACATCTTTGGCATTCGATTAAATGCGGACTTAGGAAAGTATCTTGGTATTCCTATCCAAGAGAATGGTAAATTCAAGAGCTTTGATTTTAACTTTATCCTAAAGAAGATGAGAAGAAAGCTAAGTGGGTGGAAAGTAAATATTCTAGGTATGGCTGGCTGAAATATCTTAGTAACATCGACTTTAGAAGGGATAGTAGATTACTACTCCTAAGTTCTACTAATGAAGAAGAATTTAATTGCTAAGATGGAAAAAATAAACCGAGACTTCATTTAGGGGGATACAGATACACAATGGAAGCTTCACTGGATCAACTAGGAAAGGGTTGAAACCCCAAAAGAAAAAGGAGGATTAGGGATCATGGACCTGAAGAAGAGAAATCAGGCGAACTTCATAAATCTAGCCTGGAACTTGAAAAGGAAGAAACTCCTATGGACTACATTGATTAACCAAAAGTACAAATTACACATCAGTGGACAACGGAAACTGAGGGAATCGGCATTCCTCCTAGAGTTAGGGAAAGCTAATACTTGGTTAGAACAAAAGATACATATGAAGGTAAAAAATGGGGAAACAACAAGATTTTGGAGAGATACTTAGCAACAAGGGGAGGTTGTTACATCTTTGTTACAAGGACCTTTGAATAAATATGATGAGTTACTAACCATTCATCTAGTTGGTGATGATATTAAGGGATGGAAAGAGGATATCATTGGTTATCCTCTAAATGAGAGTATAGGACAAAAGCTGGGAGTTTTGTATGACGTTAATCATTCAACTGAAGAAGACAAAGTAATTTGGTCATACGAAATTGATGGAGAGCTAACCACATGTTTGACTTATTCATAACTTGTGAAGGACGGAAATTCAGAAGTGTCAAGGAAATGATGGGAATGGATATGAAAACTATTAACTAGTCCAAGCGTGCAACTATTGATATGGTGCATATGTCAAAATGGACTTGCATTAGGGGACAATCTTCAAAAGCGTGGAGTCCCAGTAAACCCAACTGTGCTTTTTGTGATGGAGGTATTGAAACTCTACAACATGCTTTCATGAACTGTAGACGGGTAAGACGAATATGGAATGGCTTGAACATAAACTTGCAACACTGGCATTTCACCTTTAAGGACCTAACAAACTGGATTGAGACAAACATAAAAAGACCAAAACCATGCTAGCAGTAAGTACAAGTACCAAGATAAGTCATCATTCTTTTTGCCTTAAAGCATATTTCGATATTGAGAAACAGTAAAAGCTTTAGGCAGGAAAGAGAAGAAGAACAAGCCCGTTGGGAAATCATTAGGAAAGAAGCATCCGAATAGTGGTCTTTGAACCGCAAAGAAAAGCTTAATAAAAAACATAGAGACTTCTACCTCCTAACCCACCAGATTGATTGAGATTGGGTTTCTATCCAAACAAATGAAGCTATACTAGAAAATAAAAGTTATTCGGGCTGAGGTACCATTTGTGTTGACCATGAAGGGATGGTTCTTTGGGCTATTCACAAAAGGGAGGGGATCCTTTCTCCTATTGAAGCTGAATTACGAGCAATAGACGAAGGATTATGCTTCGCTCATCAAAGAAGACATAGGAGAGTAGTTTACATGATAGACTCACAGCAAGCTACTAATTGGCTACTTAATGATAAAGTAGACTTAAATAGATGTCATCTTATCTTACAAAAAACCAAGGAAGCTCTAACTTTCTTTGATAATGTTTCTATTTGCAGGGTTGGCCATGAAAAGACTGTGGTAGCTGATCTTCTAGCAAAGAAAGGCCTACAACACCCTTTTCCTGTGTTTTTTGTTACCTATATACCTTTGTTCTTATCTAGCGTTGTACCTAGCTACAGCAAAGATCGAACTACTTCTTTAGCGCCTATCGTAGATGAGATAAGCAAGTTTGCTGCTGTATTATGTTTGTAAATAATGTTTTGGACTCTTCTCGTTGCTTTATGAATATCCTTTTACATTGAAAAAAAAAAAAAAAACTTAAAACCTGCTTTACCTTATAAGGTCATATAGGGTCTAGGTACATATTAAGGTCATAATATATGTTTTTATTTTATTTTTCCATGACATGTTCCCATGAGGTATGATATGAAATATAGCATCTCCATACTCTATATCCATCTTAAGATTTATACTTGAAAGCACATAGGATACAAATTTTATAGTACTTATATATCTACCTATAAAAAATTTTAATTAATGATGTTAACTATAACAAAATATAATATTTTTAAGGACAAATTATGCAAATCGCTATTAAAATCTTTAAAATTTTACGTACCTTTGACTTTTTTCTTAAAATAGGATTGGGGAGGGAGCAATGCTTGTTTCAAAGATAATAAGCGTCAATTTTATAAAAGTTGTGCGTTCTTACAATTTTTGAATTTTTTAAAGGTAGTTTGCATAATTTACTTTGTTTTTAAATTGAAATCATGCTTAAGGCTCAAAGCTCATTTGATCATCAAAGATGAATAATTGTGTTTAAATTGAAGTTGTTTAAAGTTTATTTTTTGAAATACAATAATGAATTTGGTATTGTCTATTATAAATAAGTAATTCTAAACTTTATAATAGAATGCAGTTTTATGATAATATTCCAAGATAAATAGTTTAGAATTATATTATCAAGTTAAACCTTATGATAAATTGTTGTGATAACATTTTTCAATAAATTATTTAGAGTTATTGTTATGCCTTGGATCCAATAGTCAAGTTTGGACGCAAACCAGTGTTGTGTAGAAAATAATCACAAGAGCAATAATAAAATTCTAGGGAGACAACCACTGGATTATAATGGACGAATTTTGTATATTGATTATATGGAACAAAGTTTTGAAATTAAAGAGTTTGATATGACCTGTGAATCACCATAATGGGAGTTCACAATAATATATAACATAGACTAATAAGTCCAAAAGGAGAGGATAATCTCAAATAAACTTCATTCAATATGACTTTACTGATATTACATTACATAACGGGCCTATTTATAGGTACAAAAGAAATAATCCTACAATCAAAAAATTACATTAAAAAGAAAATAGGAATTATATTATAGTAACTAAGGAAATAACATAAAAAGGTTACTAATTACATTGACCTAATTGATGAAACGAAAATAAAATCCTCAGTTATGGTTTTTTCTTGCAATTATTGCTTAGCCATAACAGGGATCGACTGTCTTGAGATTGCGAGTGCATTAGTGATATTATCATATTCATGTTGCATGTTTTCACAAGAAGTATGTGACTGAAAAATATATTATTAAATTGTTGGAAACCAATAAGTTAATAAATGTGGTACTATAAACATAAAAAAATTGACATGTTGGTGGTAACTTAAAAAATTTAAGGAAAAGTATACTTTTCTTTCTTAAGGCTTACTTTTCAATTTGAGTTCTTAATATTTTTAAAATCTTAGAAAAGTAAAACAAAATCAATTAAATTTTTGTGATCATAGGCATATATTAGTTTCTCCTTCACCTTTGAATAATTGGCTAGCGTAGCCAAGGTTTATGCAAATTTTTCTAGCCCATTATTCTTATTTGAATTATTTTGTGTATTTTTTATTATTTATATGATATTATATACTAAAATATATTTAATATTATTTTTTGATATATTATGTAATTAAATATATTTAATATTATCATATTATTAACTTAATTATGATAATTTAATGAATATGACAAAAGTTTTACTTTTGTAAGGCTTTAAAAATATTGAAGACTTAAATAGAAGAAAAAAAAAATTAAGTGCTCAAATAATAACAAAAAGTATACTTTTTCCTTACAATTAGGCGTGGTATTTTATTATTCTACTACTTTTCAGTAAGTTAAATGAAATAATATATCGTATAGATTGAATGAAGACTTAGTAGTTTAAAAAAAAAGCTTCTAATTTAAATTGCTTTGATTGAGTTACACAATTTTCACTATTAAATCTTTCATGGTTTTGTGTGTGTGTGTATATGTGTGTGTGTGTTTTTTAAGGTCTATTAGAATAATATAATACAGACCTTATGGTGCAACTAGACATATCCTATTATGCTTAGTAGTATAGATAGGAAGTTGCTGTTAGTTAACAATAAGAGAAAAAGTGTGTAAAATTAGTGTAGTTGTGAAAATAGTGCAAGATTGTGTATATAGTGCACTAACAATCGAGTGTATTGCTAGTGTATGAGACAAAAGTCTACGTATAGAAAATAGAGTGTACGTGTGCAATTAAAATAGTAAAGAGCATATGATAGTGTGTGTATGTGTATTGTTAATGAGAACAGAAACAATATGAGTGACAAACAAAAACAAAAGTGCATGATTCGGTTTGAATCTTTTTTCTGTTCTTAATGAATTCTAATTGTGTTGTTGCTTAAGTTACAATACTTGTTCTAATAGTGGTATCAGAGCCACTATTCAAAGATCCATTGTGTTAGCGTGAATCAAGAATAGTTAGTGCCAAGTTATTATAGCCAATAAGTCAGGAACCTTAACAGCATCCTTGCTAGTCTTGGACAGTAAGAACTATGAGAAATGGAGCATACAAACAAAGGTTATATTTGGGTTTCAAGAGGTTCAAGAAATAGTCACTTCTGGAGTTTAAGAATTTGTTGAAAATCCATCTAATGCTCATCAAATAGCCCATCAAGAAGTAGTGAAGAAAGATTGTAAAGCTCTTTTTTATATACATCAGTGTGTTGATCCAATGAATTTCGAAAAGATTGCATTTGCAACATCTGCAAAAGAAGCTTGGGATACGTTGGAAAAATACTATAAAGGGGATGACAAATTAAAGAAAGTAAAATTACAAACCTTGAGAAGACAATATGAGTTACTTCAAATGAAGGATAAGGATATGTAGGAGACTTCGGTTCAAAAGTGATGGCCTTATCCAACCAAATGAAGTCAAACAGAGAAATGATAACACAAGTCATGTTAGTGGAGAAAATATTGCGATCATTGTCCCTTAAGTTTGATTATGTGGTAGTGGCTATAGAAGAATCAAAGGATCTGAACACCCTTACGCCAAATGAGTTGTAAAGCTCACTTGAAGCATATGAACAACGAATGAATGAGAGGATAGGTGAAAAAGGGTTTGAACAGGCGTTGCAAGCTTAAGTAAAGAAGTCTACAAATGAAAGCTACAGAGAAAGAAGAGGGAATTATAGAGGTTAGAGTAGAGGTAAAGGTAGGAACGGATCTTGGAATGCGACATACCAAACCAGAAACCAAGATACAATTCAAGAATCAGCCCAATCTGAAGTAGGTCCAAGAAGAAGAGGAATGAGTGGAAAAGGATTAAAGAAGAGATTTGACAAGAGAAACATTCAATGTTATAATTGTCAAAGATTTTGGCATTTTGCTAATGAATGTAGAAATTCTAGGAGTAGTGTCTTAAAGAATGAGTCTGAAATAGCTAGGTTTGCTCAAGAAAATGGCTATGAGTCTGAGATAGTTCTTCTGATGGTTACTACTCCACCAGAAAATGTGACTTTAAATTCTTGGTATCTAGATACTGGATGTTCAAATCACATGACAGGTAATAAGGATTGGTTTATAGAACTAGATGAAAATGTAAAGAGCAACATCAAATTTGCAGATGATAGTATGATGATGGTTGAGGGATTAGGAAAAATTTTAATTCACCAAAAGAATGGAAAATTATCACTTATCTCTGATGTGTTGTATGTTCTACGGATGAAGAATAATTTGTTGAGTGTGGGCTAGTTACTTGAGAAATGGTACACTATGAATCTTAAGGATTGACAACTAATATTATTTGATAAATAAGATAGATTGGTGTAGAAGACTTTATTGTCTAAGAATCGTACATTTAAGATAGATATACATTTAGGTGAATATATGAATCTTGCTACAACAATACATGATGATAGTTATATTTGGCATTTACGATTTTGACATTTGAATTTTCGGAGTCTTTGTTATTCGAGTGAGTCCAAATTAGTGGATGGTCTTCTTGCCATTCAAATGCAAAGAAAAGTATGTGAAGGGTATCAACTTAGAAAGCAAACTAGAGTGTCATTTAAAGGGAAGATTACTCCTGGAGCTACTGGTGTGCTGGAAGTGATATATTCGGATGTCTGTGGTCCGTTTGACGTGGCAACATTAGGAGGGAATTAGTATTTTGTCACATTTGTGGATGATTTTAGTAAGAAAACTTGGGTATATCTGATGAAAAGAAAATTAGAACTGTTTTAAAATATTATCTAAAAAACAAAGTAGCCAACCTATCAAGGTGCTGCATACTAATGATAGAGGGGAGTACACATTAAGAGAGTTTGAGAAATTTTGTCAGGATGAAGGGATAGTGCATGAAGTAGTAGCCCCGTATACTCCACAACATAATGGACTTGCAGAAAGAAGAAATCGTACCATACTAAATATGGTTAGGGCCATGTTGAAAAGTAAAGGTATGCCACATTATTTTTGGGGAGAAGCAGTAGATACTGCTGTATATATACTGAATCGTTGTCTGACGAAGTCACTTGTAGATAAAACTCCTAAAGAAGTGTAGACCAAGAAAAGGTCGAGTGTTGCTCATCTTAAAGTGTTTGGTAGTCTTTGTTTCACCCATGTTCTTGATGCAAAAAGAAGAAAATTGGATGACAAAAGTGAATAAACTATCCTGTTAGGATATCATTCTACTGGAGCATACAAAGCGTTTAACCCAAACTTTAGAAAGGTAATTGTAAGTAAGGATGTAGTGTTTGATGAGACAAAAGGATGGAAGTGGAATTGTAATGATGATGAACAAGGAAAAGAGGTAAAGGTAATTGTTAATGAAGATAGCTATGGTTTGGGTAAGCAGTATGGTCAGGATGAAAATATAGCAGCAAGATATGAAGTACAATCGCAACAGTGTAGTTCTAAACCACAAAGGAACAGACAGATTCCAAGAAGATATCTAGATTATGAAGTGTTTCTTGATTATGCTGTAAATATAGAGGGTGATTTTGTGCATTTGGCATTATTTGCTGGATCACAACCAATTGGAATTGATCAAGCCTTAAACGATTTTAGATGGTTGAATGCTATGGAAGAAGAACTTAAATCCATTGAGAAGAGTAAAACCTGACAGCTCGTTAAATTACTAGAAAATAAGGTTCTTATTGATGTTAAATGGATTTACAAGACTAAATTGAAACCTGATGGTGAAGTTACAAAATATAAGGCAAGATTAGTGGCAAGAGGATTTCTCCAAAAAACAAGGTTTGGATTATCAAGATGTGTTCTCACCTGTGGCTATAATAGAAATAATAAGACTTGTAGTTGCTATTGCGTGTAGTAAATCATGGCCTATGTTTTGGTCGGATATAAAGTCAGCATTCTTTAATGGACCATTAGAGGAAGAAGTTTATGTGGCTCAACCACCAGGGTTTGAAGTTAAGGGACAAGAACACAAAGTTTACAGGTTATGGAAAGCCTTATATGGCTTAAAACAAGCACTAAGGGCATAGAATAAACGAATATACTCATTCTTAATTCAATAAGGCTTTGAAAAATGTTTACATGAGCATGGAGTCTATGTGAGGGTTAAGAATGGTGAAGGGAGTAAAAGTATGATTGTGGTGTGCCTGTATGTTGGTGATTTGCTAGTAACATCTAGCAATGTTCAAGAGATTGAGAGGTTTAAGGGGGTGATGAAATAAGAATTTGAAATGACAGATTTAGGTGTGTTGTCTTATTTCTTGGGACTTAAATTTGTTGAAGTTAAGAATGGAATTTTGATGCATTAGAGAAAATATGTATTGGACATATTCAAAAGGTTTAACATGTTTAATTGCAAGATAGTTGACACTCCACTTGATGCTGGAATTAAGCTTGTGAAGTTTGAAAATGAGAAGGCTGTAGATCCCACTTTGTTTAAACAAATTGTAGGATCATTGAGATTTGTATGCAACAGTCGTCCTATTATATGTTATGCAATAGGTTTGGTGAGTAGATTCATGGAGGATCCTAGGAGTTTACATTTGATTGTTGCAAAATGTATATTGAGATACTTAAAAGGGACATTAGATTATGGTGTTTTGTTTTACAAAGGTGTTAGTAAAATTGAAGATGAGGTAGTTGGATATTTTGATGCTGATTGGTATGGAGATAAAATGGATAGGAAAAGTACAATAGGTTATGTGTTTAAATACAAATAAGACAGTGTTTACTTGGTATTTAAAGAAGCAGTCGATTGTAGCTCTTTCTTCATGTGAGGCAGAGTATGTATTTGCTGCCTTCATCGCATGTCAAGCTATTTAGTTAACTTCATTATTGGATTAGATGAAAGTTACTATGAAAAGGCCCCTGGTGACCTTTGTAGACAATAAATCGGCAATTACACTAGCAAAAAACTCAACAGTACATGGGCGAAGAAAATAAATAGAAACAAGATTTCATTATTTGCGTAATCAAGTAAATAATGGTAATCTTGAGTTGGAATATTGTTCTATAAAACAGCAAGTGGTTGGCATTTTCACAAAAGCATTGAAAGTTGATCGGTACAAGAAGTTGCGGGTGATACATGGTGTTAAATCATTGGTGTCTTGTAATCTATATTAAGGGATGTATTGGAATAGTATAATACAAACCTTATGGTGCAACTAGCCATATCCTATTATGCTTAGTAGTATAAATAGGAAGTTGCTGTTAGTTAACAGTTAGAGAAAAAGTGTGTAAAATCAGTGTGGTTGTGAAAACAGTGCAAAATTGTGTATATAGTGTACTAACATTTGATTGTACTACTAGTCTGTAAGAAAGAAGTGTATGTGCAAAAAATAGAGTGTATGCATGCAATTAAAATAATGAATAGCATATGACAGTATGTGTATGTGTACTGGTAATGAGAACAGAAATAGTGTGAGTGACAAATGAAAACAAAAGTGCGTGATTCAGTTTGAATTTTTTATCTGTTCTTAATGAATTTTGATTGTGTTGTTGCCTGAGTTACAATACTTGTTCTAACAAGGTCATTGTTATTTGTTTATAATTGTCAAAAGTCCTAAATTCATTTAAAATCAAGAGCATAGGGGTCGTTTTAATCCAATAGAGCTGTTCAATTCTTGTATGTAATGGAAAGATAGGGAATACAAAAATTATATCTTGGAATAAGTTAGGAATTTTTATTTTAGTATTTACTTGGTGTAAATTTTTTTATTATATGAAATACTTATTTCAGTGATTATTTCACTTATTTAATATTTAAGTTAGGAATATAAATAAAATTACCAATTTACCCTTATTTAATATTTAATTATTTTAGAAAATAATCAAAATTTATTTAGCCATTTTAATGAAGGTATAATGGTTAAGATATTTCAACTTTATATCCCTTGTATCGAGGAAATAAAAAATTCACCTCCTTTTAGGTAATATCCATTTTCAAAGAAGTGGAAATAAAAGAAAAAAAATCCTAAAAGTTACAATTCCCTCCCTATTTTTCCAAGTAAAGAAAATAATAGACAATTGAAAGAAATTGATAATTTTATCTACTATGCCATGGGAATCAAGTTTCGATGAGCTCGACAGGTTAGTTACAAGTTTCGGTTGTAGTTATTACTTGAAACCGAGCTAAAAGACTTCATGCGGAATTTGATAGATATATAAGTCGAGAGATGAAGACCATTGATAGCTATTTGGAGACTACATCGGAACCAAGTGGGACTCTATTCAATTTAGTATGTGCTCAAACAGGCAAGTGATGCGGACGAACGGGAATAAGGGAACCAAGGCCACGTAGCTCCAATTCAAGAGTACACGTCGTGTATAGCTCAAGTGGAATATATGGCGTGTGTTTCTTCATGAAGACAATATACACGGCATGTTGATGTACAAAATTATGCATGCCGTGTGTTTGATGCCTTAACAAGAGTCCACGACGTGTGTAAGTTTTCCAACAAAAATACATGCCAATGTGTCTGTGCTCCTAATTTGGTGTAGTTTGTTAAGAGTGCTTGCATACATCCTGTACAATACGATCTACAGTTTCGTGACTCCCTATATCTCTTGTTATTTTATTAGGCTTATTTAATTTGACAATTTCATTTTTTTGGGTAGGGTTTTCTATATGAATACCTGGTATATTATCATGTATAACAGTTTTGATATTTTTGATAATATTGAGAGAATTGCATCATCTCTTCTTTTGTTTTTTTCTTTTGGTTCTCTTGGAAACTATCAAACTCATCAAGAGTATTCTCTTGTCATATTATTGGCTATACTGAAATTATTTGATTAGTATAATTTATTGGGTCATAGTATTAATAACTAGATTTGTGAATTTACTTATCCTTAACGTTAGGGTCAAGTTTAATTATAACTTCAATGTTACACTAGATTTTTTAAGAGGTCGAAATCTGCTTTGCTAATTCTTAGAGGTTTAGGATTCCATTAAACAATTTTTTTTCTTTTGAGGCCACAATCAAAAGAACAAAGACAACTCAATAAAACGACTAAAAGATAGGTGTTTTATGGACTTTGAGGGGAAAAAAAAATTAAAGATGAAAACTTTTATGCTTTTCTATATATATGAACTGAAAAATAATTGAAGACACTGAAAACAACTAAATATGTGAATTTAAGTATTTTTTGGATTTATGAAGTGGAACAAAAGAAAGTGACAGTTAAATAAAAGCCATGTAAAGATTTTTTTTTTTTTCAATTTTATTGAGAAATTGAAAAACAAAGGATATGAACCAATTAAAAAATGAAGGTAACTCACCAAATCCCAAAACGAACTAGATAAAACCTTATTTTAGACCTAAAGCTTTGCTATCAAATGATGGAGAAGTGGAAACATCATAACACTAAAATCAGGTTGAAAGTGTATCCCGATTCAATGAGAAATCCAACCCAGAACCAAAGGTATTGATTAACGTGATTTAAGATTGAGAATCCCTTGAACCTTATATAAATAAATGGATTGACCTCGATCCGTTGATTAAGTAAATTCAAGAACCTTGATATGAAGATCAAAACCTTTTAAATTATACTAATCAAGAACCTCGGTATATGAATGAACACCACAAAAATTAAAATTCTTCATAAGTTCTAAACAAATAAGAGTCTAAAAACTCTATAAATATACTTAATCCATAAACTTCATAAACTGAACTTGTTCATTTCATTTATTGTCTATTTATAGTTGCCAAACAAAACCTAAGAAATATTGGAAATATCTTCATAAAAGGAAACAACGTAAAATCCTAATGACTAGGAAATAACATTAAAATGGAAACTAAATAATATCCTCTAAATTAGGAAACAAAAAAATATAATATCCTAACCACTATTGAAAGATATTATAAAAAAAAAAAGAAAAAACTAAATACTAGGAAACTTAGCAAGTAAATAAATGAAAATCATTAAAATATAGCTTATTACAACTCAGACCCTCTTAGACTAGTGGCTGTGCATGTGCCACTCTATTACTTTCAAGTAAACAACCCATAATAATGTATTTAAGGTACTTGAAGGATTTAACTAATTATATGCCTCTACAGGATTGCAAGAATGTTCTCACCTTGTTTGATGATATCTCTCTATATAAGGTCGCCCGTGAAAAGAATGCAGCAGCAGACTTATTAGCCAAGCATGGACTAGAGAAGCCGGGCACTACTCTTTTTGTGGACAATCTACTGCTATTTTTATCTGTCTTTTTCTTATCATAGCAAGGACTTTTCTTTTTGGCAAGACTTTTTTGCAAGGGTAGTCAACCCCGTTGCAGTAGATATAGGCTAAGTTTCTTTTTCTACTTGGACATGTCATGTGGACGTTTGTGTTTGCAATAGTTGAATGAATTTTATCCGGATTACCCAAAAAAACTAGTTATTGCCTCTACGGTGGATAGAAGGCATATCTTGACCAGTATAGGAAGTGGGGGTTCGAAGGAGTTCGAGAGTGATTGGAAGGGTGGTAGCGATCGAACGTAGGGTTAATTTGCATAGATTATGGAGATTAGGGTTTGAGATAAGGTTTTATACCACGTTTAATTTTAATAAATAAATTACCTAATTAATTGGTAATTTCATAGATTCAATTGTTTTTTAAGTATTAATTGCTTTATAATTAAACCTTAAGGATTTTATTATATTTTGACACATAGTAAAAATTTATTGGTGAAAAGTTGCACATCACCGGAAAGAAAGCAGTAAGGAGAGTTATTTTTTATTTATTTTTCAATGAGCATTGCACTCTTATATAAAAAAAAATTCCCTTAAAAGATAATGGAAACAACATGAGATAAAGGAGGCAATTATATAAGTGAGAAAAATTTCAATTGAGTGTACAATTTTATAAGGTTAAAGTTCAAAATATAAAATTGAATAAAAAGGGACAAAATTGATATGGTAAATGTGACCTTGTCCCATTTATTTTTTCCCTCAAAAGCATATATCCATACAAAGTAGTATTCAATTATTTTTTTGTAAATTTCATACATCGATTAATTGTGGACATATATATATATATATATACATTTATATTGTTTAACACAAGCAAAATTTCAATCGGGTGTACAATTTTATAAAATTCGAAATGTAAAATTGAATAAAAAGGGACAAAATTCATATGGTAGATGTGACCTTGCCCCATTTACTCTTTTTTTTTTTTTCCTCTCAAAGGTATATATCCATATTAAGTATTGTTCAATTATTTTTTGTAAATTCATACATCCATTAACTGTGGAAATATACACATTCATTTATAGCGTTTGACAATCACATAATTTGTATTTCCATAAAAAATATTACCAAAATGTATATTTAATATCATATGCTAAATATATGAAATTAATTAAAAATAAGACACCAAATTAACACTTGTTGATGTCCAAAAATCTAAAATTGGGGCTTCACAAATGAGGTTAAGTTCCATTAATAGATCTGACCAAATAAACAACTAAATTAGACTATTCTATAATCTTGTCTACACAAATGATGTAAGAAAATCTAAGGAAGAATGTTGTCTATACAAATAATTACTGTATATATCCATTTTATTGAACATTCAAAACAATTGTATAATGAAATTGATTATCATATTAATTTCTTAAGGTATATGATAATTGTTATTATGTAAATCTAATCATAAATATGGTTTGATGTCTTGTTAAATAAGTCTAAGAAACAAATTATTTCTTTTATTCTTTCATCTTTATATTTGGTTTTTATAAAGTACATAAACATTGATGCAAATATATATATATATATTATGAATATATTTTCATAGAAATTGAAACTTTATTTTTGTATAACGGAATAAAAATTAAATATATATGTTGGAATCAATAAGTTTGTGAATTGTGATATGTAATTTGTAAACATTTCACATAATGCAATCATAGAAAATGAATGATAATATAATTCGCGGGTTGGCTTGCTTAACTTGCTAACCTACTGCGAAATGGGTTAGGTTGGGTTAGAAATGCTAGTTCTCATTTGCAAGGAGGTTAATCAGCTTAACTCATAGGCCAATGAAGGGTAGGATACGTTAGCCCACTTGGCTCACTTATACAACTTTAATAACTATACATTTTGTTAATAAACAAGTTTTGTTGAGGTCCATTAAGTCTTCTTGATCGAAAGGAAAGCTCTTGAACAAAGGGCTAGTAACAAAAGCTAGTTAAGTGCAAACAAAGGCTAGTTGTTATCTACTACTCATTGAAAGGTGATCTTAAAATTATCTTTGCATTATAATATATAACTTCAAAAGCTTTTTTTTTTTTTGTTACAAATCTTCCTTTAAGTACCTCAAAGAAAGAGTAAGAGTATCTTGTCAAGCTAGCCAATATATAATATAATATCTATCTAGATATTTCAATATTTTCAATGAGTGTAACTGCTCACAAACCCACTAAGACTAAAATATATATTTTAGAGAACCTTTTGCACATAATACCTTTTGGTATTTCTATGCTACTCACAAACTCACATCATACTTATAAATGATTCTCTTTTTATCTTTTTTTTTTTCTTACGTTTTCCTCTCACTTTTTACATTTCTCTCTCTCTCTCTCTCTCTCTATTTGTAATTGCCCATTTATTATTGGCACTCTTGACTATAACTTTTTTACAATTTTATAACTTCTCTCACATTGAAGTCCCAAAATATTTTTGCTTTCACTCTCCATTATATTATGCAACTATACATGGAGGAACAAAAAAAGTTAGTAGACCATAATAATTATAAAATATATTGTTTTTTATTTACAATTCTACCATCTTCACTTTTGCATTGGGTTACATTATCATGATATATACGATTAGAGAATGAGGAATCAATGAATCAATGGGATACAATATTTAACCTAGCTAGCTAATATAGTAAAAAAAAAAAAAAACAATTTTCAGGATTTTTATTGTAGAAAGGGTATTTGGAGGAAGGGATGGTTGGAGGGAGAATAAGAGAAGAGAAGAAACAAAGAAACATTAATAGTTGGATGCTATCAATCAAAATCATTAATAGTTAGATTCTATTAATCTAAATCTCCATACTTAATTTAAGTCTCCCCCTTTTGTTTCTTTCTTTCTTTCTTTTCTTTTTTTTTTAAAGGTAAATTCTCCTCTTTACAATTTGTTGATAGTCATGCTCCTTTTTGGCCTAACACTCTAAAGGCACAAGCTTAAGTTGCCAAGCTTGCTTAGCATCTTCAGAGAACTCTCATACCCTCGTGGTTAGCACCCCCCACCTACCCATATGTAGCTTGGGTTAGGAGGCCAAAGACACCCACTACATTAGGTATTTACGTAGGCAGCGCTAGGTGACCTACGAGCACACACCAAGCTCCTAACTCCCTCCTCAAGCACGGATGGAGAGAGAGATCAAATGTTCTCCTAGGTCCATAAGCTTTTAAGCTCTCCGATCCCATGCTTAGAGCACCCAAGAAGCCTTTTGCTGCTTAAGATGCCCTTTGCAAGACGTTCTATTGAACGGAGCCTCAACCTTTTCTTTCTCTCTCTCTCTCTCTCTCTCTCTCTCTTCATTAAATGTTGAGTGGTGTCTTAATGTATAGCTTAGTATTTAGCCATCTAAGTTATGGCAACCATCCACTTTGATGCGACAAGCTTCCTTCTCAAAGGCTACTAGTGGTAGAAAAGGGCTCATCCTTTCTTGTACTGACATTGCCCTCACCTTGGATTGCCTCCAGGCCAATTTTCACACATCACATGGCTAAACAAGTCAATCCCCTTTCCTACAAATAGAAGGTAGAACTTCAAATAAGGGGATTGAATCCTTGGCTTCTCTCAGCTAACCTTTTGTTGCACTCCCTTATCCTCAAATTCTTCAATACTCTCCTTACTAACTTAAGTTTTCAAGGGTCCTTATTGGCTATGCCATAGGAAGCTTTTTGCAGGTTCACTATTGTCAGCAACAACTAGACTACTAGGAGTGCAAACAAGCACCATATTTGTAATATATATCATCACCACAATCAAAGCAAGTTTTTTTCTAGGGCAAAATTGTTCTCAAATGGATGCCCCCTCTATAATATTGGTCCTTGATTTTCATTTTTATCTAAAATTTAGGTTTTTCATTAATGGAAAGTTGTGCATGATAATAGCATCCCCTTATATATTCAAATAGCATCAAACCTTAGCTCTTTTAGTTTGTTAATTTGTAAATGATGCACTCAAAATTATTTTTTAAAATATAATTCGAAACAATACGTTCTCTTTTTATCTCTCTTTCTCACTCTTTTCTTTCTTCTTCATTAAAATCTCACTCCTAACCCTATAACACCCTATTTATATTAAAATCTCACCTCCAAAACTTTATCTACAAATTCGTTGTTTCAATATCCCGAACTTTGATAATTTTATATATTGTCTTTTCCACTATAAACTATAGTTTGCTTGTAAGCTCTTATTACGGGATTTTCTTATTTCGTTGCCCCAAGGCCGTATACTATTCGTAAATCCCCAAAAATAAAATAATGAGTGAAAATAGAATGAGAAATTACTAATGAACATAAAACAATAAGCTAAGGGTAATATTTTGAACTTCACCACATCTTTTTGAACCTTATAAGCTTATTAAAACTCTATCGATGGTATTAACTTGCACAATCAAACTGGTTCAGGAACAGAGAGGTGGATCTGTAAGGGTTAGAATGGCCAGCCGGTGTGCATAAACACCATCTGACTGGTGGTAAAAAATTATAGGACTAGCCTATCGATGGCATAGGAGTGTAGCCGGCTCAATGCCAGCTCGACAGTGCCCGGCCGGTCACCTTTGATCGGCTATTCAATTCCCGTTCCTTTACTTTTTACTCCGTAATTTAATCATACTACTATTATAAAAATTAATTTCACCTTCTTAATAATTATGAATCGAATATTTTATTATCTTAAATTAAGCAAATTAAGTAACTATACCCATTTGAGATGGCTTTATTAATGCACCTATTCAATGATATTTTACTATACAAACAATATACATAAACAAATGAGTAAGAGCTATTGGATGGATGGACCAATTACTGAAAGTTTTGTTTACAAACATCACTCAGGTATTTTATTTGATTACAATTCAGAATTAGGATTACTCGCTGAATTAGGGACGTGACACGTAATTTCTGTGTGTCCTTATTTGGCTAGAAACATAAAACCAATGTTATCAGACCAGCTCGATGGTTGATCAAGAAATCTAAGAGGGTTAAGGGTTAAAGAAAAACAGGTTCAATGAAAAAATAAAAAAGTTTATTTTAATTATTAATGGTAAGATAAATGAAATAACAATAAATTGCAAGTTCAAATTATCATCATGACTAATTAAATTAATTAGAAAAAAAAAACCTTTACAAAAATAACAAGTTTTATTTGTTGATGTATTTACAGAATAATTGCTAGAGTCCAAACAAAGGAGCTATATCGATTAGCTAGAAGACTATCGAAGTAAATAAATACATTTTCTCATATTATTTAGTTAAGGAATAGTAATGTTAATAAAGTGTCGAATTCAAGCTCGTCATATGAGTTTCAACGCACATTGGCACTCAAGGAAAGTAATAAAAAGAAAAAAGATAGAGTATTGCTAGCTCAACCATGTAGATTAACAAGCATAATGTACCAAGTTACCTCTCTTTTTATACAGTAAGTTTTTAAATTTAAAAAAAAAAAAAAATACATCTCCATATGCCAAATAAGTTGGCGTTGGGAAGCATAGTACGTGGTGTAATTGCTGAGGCAAAGGAACATGTGGCTTGTACATGATTTTCTTTATGGATTTAGTACATTTCATAGCTTTGTATTGATATTTCTCGTTCCTTTCGGAAAAATGTCATATGAATCATCTCCATATTCTTTTGTTTTAAGCTTGAAATGAAATCCTATATATATATAGCCTGTTTTGCTAAAATAATAACGTGTTAGCCACTGTTTTCGGCTACGCTTCTATTTGGTGAAAGCCTGAAGCCAGTATACACGCAACCGTGGTTGCTTTAGTTTTTTTTTTTTTCCTTTTATTTTTAATTATTTCTTCATTTCTATTGGACAGTGATTTGGCCTAGTGATGCCGATGGATTGCTCGGTTTAGGTTTGGTTGGCTCAATGCAAATTCGGTCTTTATTTATAGATTGGCTCGTTTTATAACTAGCTTCCATAACTAATTGTTTGTTACTTGTATTTTACTCTTCTTAAGGATTAGAGGTCATAGATCTCTTGAAGTCATCTTGATGATCCTTGCTTGGTGATAAGTGTTAATTTATACATATATATTAATGTGGTTTTATAGTGTTTTTGATGATTTTAAGTGTGTTTTAAGAATATTTGTTACTTAATTAGAAAATATCTTAATTCTAGGTCTATATAGAATAATTGAGAATGAAAAGAAGAAAATAAATCAATTTTTATTTAATTTAGAGTTAAATTGATTCGGTTATAGACTTTTGAAGTCAGTTCAATCAATTGACAGAATCACATTATGTTTATTTATTTAAATGGAACCGGAAAAATGTAACCTGGTCATGTTTGAAGTTGGCAATATAAATAAGGTTAGAGGGATACGTGACTTTCATAGTGATGCTAAAGTCCGGCCATCAACCCACATGAAAAGAGCCCATGCTATCAATTTAAAGTCCAAGCCCATGCATGTTAAAGAAAATGGAAGCCATGGTCATAAGTCAACGGCCCAAACTGAGATAACAGCCCATACGTTAATCACTTTTATCGGGATTGGCGAGCAGTCATGTAATTTATACAATTATTGAAGGATTGGGGCTTCTAAGTTCCTTAATAATGATTAGTTGTTGTCTTTCATTCTTGTTACTTTTATTCATGTATTACATACTTCCTCTTGTCGTTTTTCTTTTCACTTTATTTGACGATGTATTAACCTTTATTGTTCGGATATCGAAATGATGGATTTATGGTATTATTATATTATATATTTAAATATTAGTATTCTTGATTGTTATTATTAAGCACGTACATGTTAAATTATGTTAAAATTTGATAAGAATAAAATTAATATAATCAATTCTATGACAAACAAATATCGAACTACGAGACATAACAGATTATGTATTTTAACTGAGTTAGGTTTAAAAATGACATATTTTAATATCACGATAGTCAATTGATTGTTAGTCCTAGTAAACAATTGAGAAGGATGGTTCAATCGATTGTTAACCTCAAATTTTATTTCTTGTTTACTTCTACTTCCTAATGTTCAAGATTAATTATTCTCAATGGACTTGTTTTTTCTGTTTTTGATACAAAAGAAATCTTAACAAATTTTAGATTAAAGATTTGTAAGTGGAAGCTTAATCAATCTAATTTTTAATCCTTCTTGTTTTGTTTTGATCTCTTTATTGATTTTGATATCAATTTATGCAATCAAACATTCAATTATTAAAACAATAAATTCATGCAAACTAGAAATACTGAGAATTATAAAGTGCAAGGATAAGGGAAAATGAGGTAAGTATATATAATAATTCCATCTCATGCATCAATCCATTTTTCCAACTAGTGCTATGGTATCAGTATTTCACACCGATTTTCCAATATTTAAAGAATTCAATTAAGGTATACGACTCACACGATCTTACCTTATTTCATAATCATTATCATTAAATTATTTTATAGAATTTTCCTTACTTTTTTGAAACTTCTCTCAAGTAGTTTACCACTAATTTTTTAAGAGATTAATAAATCTTTTGAGAATTACACTACATTTCCTCTTATCTTACCTCAATACTCTTAGCAAATATATCACAATGATTATGTAGACTTTGTCAACTCAAAGTATTCTATGTTATTTTCTTTTTCTCGTCTTCTTGTATATTTTTCCTTTTCGTTATTTTTATCTCTCACTCTTGCTGTTGATATTCTTCATTTAAATAGTGTTTCCTCCAATGTTCAAATATCTCTATTTAGTTAATAGCCGTTTGCAATAATCCCTTGTTGCCATTTTATTCCTTGTTGAAACTTCAAATCGTTATTGCTATCATATCTTTAAATATCTTGACTTTCCTTCTTGAAAATATTCTTCTGTATCTTTGTCTTGAGAGTTTTCCTTCATGAAATGGTTCTGATAAACAATTGTTGTTCTTTTCTGATGCTTCTTTTATTCAACTTTTGTAAATTTTGATATCCTTGCATGATCACATGCATTACCCGAATATATCTTCTCCTAATATGCTGTTTTGATCATTCTTTATTCATGTGCTTCTACTTTTATGCTTTTGATATGGTGCTTTTGACTTCTTCTTCTGTCGTTCTGTTTTATCTTATTCTTTTGTAGTCTTCTCATTCTTGACGTTTTCAACTTTTAAAATACTTCATGTAGTTTTCTTATCTTTCTAGAAATGCGTTATCCAATTCTTTTTGTTATTTCTTTTCTATTCTTCTTCATATTCACCATGGACAATTTTGATGGCTTTGTTTGTTCGATAAATTCTTCGTGCTTTTTCGAACTACATTCTTGCTTTCCAATATATTGTCTCTTCCTTTCTTTTTTATTTTAATAATATTTCTTACTTTTTGCGCACTAAGTAACTTGCTTAGAAATATTATGCACATATGTTTTGTTATTGTCAAAACATCTCTTTCTAGAGGTTCTAACAAAAATATATATTGTTATTTATTAGAGTAGTGGTTTAGTGTATATCATGCGATGTTATCCTAAGTCAAGTTACACTTAGAAATGATTTGGAGTAAATTTAGGTATATTAAGACCCAAGGTGACAATTCTCGATACCATGGGCCTCTGAAGTTATAGTTCTTAACCTAGGAAACTGGATTGATGGTGGCAGTTCCCAAGTATATTATATAAAAATATGCATATGTACGCACACACATATAAACACTAATTAACTATATTATGGTGTAAGCTTAGCGCCCTTGTATTGGTTGTAAAGATTAAATAAATTGCCTATTTGTTGTGCTTATTTTCATGTATGTGGCATGTGCATATGCTTAGTTGTACCTATTAGGCTTAGGCTCAGGCTCGAGCTCATTTCTTTATTTTTACAACTAAAGGTTATTATGTTAAGTTTTGTATTATTTATCGTTATTAATAGGGCTTGACAATTGTGTTAAAAGATATAGGAGATTGACTATGGTTGAATTGTTATTTCATATTTGTAGTTAGGAATGGCTTACTTGTGAGTCATTCAATATATTATAATTGTTGAGACCTGTTATTTGTTGTTATTAGCAATTAAAATAGATATTTTGGAGATAATAGAAAAGTAACTTAGAATCTTAGCAGATCATTAGCTAATAGTGACACATAAGGGTTGTGGCATCTTAAACTTGGGATGTTACACTATTTATGTTATACAATTTCAATACTTCTTTATTTTAATTGAAATTTCAATACTTTGAATGATGACACAAGCAAAAATGATTTGATGTTTCATATACTTTCCATTTAAAGTTATATTGCTTAACTTCAAGTTATGAATGCTTTGTCTATTATTGTTTAGGGTATTATTATTTATCATCTCAATCATATTCGAATTTGTAAACTCTACATAATCGGTAGTATGAATCTTAATTTAAGTTCGAGTATCCTAGATGATACTATGAGTTGATAAGGTTAGAAACGATAAAATTTTTATAAAATTTAAAAACCAAACATGGTATTAATAATAAAAACCCTAGAGAATTGACCGAAACCTAAATCCCGTACAAAAACCTTAAATCCGATGTACACAAAAATACTCGAAATCAAACCTGAACTTTATTAAAACCTTAAAACTATAATTTTAAGTTTATAAAATGAATATATATTACTTAATAGTGATATAACCATAGTTGGTTGTAATTATCAACTAAATCGTGTATAAACTTTAATGAAAATGTCAAAATAACTCATAAAAATTATAAATGTAACAAATATCAATTAAATTAGTAAATTTTTGTAAAATCTCAAAATTAATTTATAAATACTAATTTTATAATTTTTATGTTTGAAAAAATTAAATATTTTTATTTTTATTTGTTCTTTTTTCCTTTCTTTTTCTTTTTGCTTTTCTTTCTTCTATTTTCCCCTTGTTCTACGTTGCATTCCCTATAAAATCAATAGCCTATGTGCTCTTAAACTCCATGTATAGGTACTAAATTAAGAGAATAAAATTGGGGAAATAATTATTCATATCCAATCATCATAAATGCCACAAATTGCCTTAGATCTCTTTTGCTTTTTTCCTCTTTAAACCACCTAAATTTGCTCTTGTTTACGTCTGGATCCTGGAAGCTTAACAAACGAAAACAAAAAGAGAAAGAAACAAAGCTAAATACATACACACAAAATCGAAACAAAAGGGGGAAAAACTAAGCAATTAGAAGAAGAAGAAGAAGAAGAAGGCTAAGGGAGATTAATGAAATATTTTATTAAAATAATTAGATAAATTTATTTATTTTACTTGTACATATATATATCATATAGTATGTACATGTATATTGAGTATTTATTATTTTTCTTTTATATTATTGTACGTATTACATGTATGTATACACAAATGTATATGTATATTGTAATACACAGTATATAGTATGTACATGTTGAAGAACATTAAGATAAACTCAAGAGGAGGGTGGATTGAGTTTTAGGACAAATTAAAAATCTTTTCGATATAAATGACTAAATACAATAATAAGAGTAATCAAAGCAATAATAGAACAATAATAAATGCGAAAATTAAAGAGATAGGGATAAAGAAGATCAGACCCGAATATAACATGAAGTTCGGATCACCTTCTAGTCTCCATGGATATACAATACCTTCAACCGAGGACTTTATACTAACTTATTGATTTCACAATCCAATTGCTCTAAGAGCCACACAAGATTGCACAATCTCTTTTACCACAACTAACTCAAGAAAATCACTTTTTTCACTCAAGATTACAAATGTGAGGACTTTCAAACACACAATTATGTCTCTTTTTGTTTGATAGCAAATAAGTGTACAAGAGATTAAGGAGAAGTGAAATGAGCTCAAGAATGTAAGAGAATGTTTTTAAGTTGCAATAAAATATTAGATCTTAAAAGCCTTTGATTGGGTAATTGAGTTTTTATAACAACTTTTTAAATTCTTTTCGTTACTATGCATTAAATACTCAAATGGCTACTTAAAATTAACTCATGCTAGTACTTTAAACTACCAGCATGCCAGTACTTTGAACTATCGGTAAGCCGATAAAAATTACTTTACCAGTAAGTGAACTGACAAGCCGATTGTTCCAAGTCAGTAAGCTTTTCTTTGTATTTTCTAAGACTTTATACAATCAGCTTGGTTTTTTGTTGAGCTATTAACCCGGTAGGCCAAAAATCACCTAAAAATTCTTTTAACACAACAAATGAATACTCTTTGCAATATAACTTCAAGATCATTTGATCACTATTTCAAAAGATTAAATTTTTTGTAGAGATAATTGATATATTTAATCATTAAGCAAGCTAATTAAACTTATCCAATTATTTTAAAATAATCAAATAATACTTTGTTTAATCATTCATTTGTTTTTGTTCTCTTAAAAAAGAACATGTTTAGATTTACATTTTTTGTTTTGTTCTCATCAAAATCAAATAATGAATCCTAAGTTTAACATGTGTATGTGTATATGAGATGTATATACCATGTATTTCCTTATGTACATGTATTTCTTGAAAATATATGTATGTATAAATGAATATATATGTGTATATACTTAGTAATTATTTTAGTATATGATATATATATACATGTATTATGTATTTTTGTATATATATGTATAAGTATCACGTATTTATGTATATATATGTCTATATTTTGTATTATATATATATATATATATGTAGTAGGCGTGATGTTGTACATGTATATATATATCCATAGTATTTCATATTATATGATATATATATATGTACGTGTATAATAGTAGGTATATGTATGTATATTTATACTTAGTATTTTCAATTTTTAAGAATTTTTGTTTATTTTGTATATATATATATATATATATAGCTAGATGTGAATATGTATATATATATCTATTAATAATATTTTGTATTTTAGTATATATATATATATATATATAATACAACCGTATATATATACATATGTATATAGGGTATAAGTACGTATATACTCTACTTGTACATAATGTATAACTAAGGTTAAAATAATTTATTATATAACGTATAGTATACGTATAAATGTACGTATATGAATAGTAACTTATATGTATACGTAAAAATACGAGTATAATTAAATAGTATATACAATATACTATAATATTAAGTTAATAAACAAAGTAAGTTAATATATATATATATAAATACTATAAATTTGGAAAAAGAATAATAATTAAGTAAATTAGAAAATTTAATGAAATATAATAATAAGTATTTATATATATAATTATACCATAAAATAGGAAAATAATGGAAAATTATGAAAAATGTGCAAGTGTGACATGTGGTACTTATATATATAAATTTAGTAATTTTCGTAATTAATAATAATAATAATAATAATAATAAATAAATAAATAAATAAGTAGAAAAATTTGAATTAATAAATATTAAATTTTAAAAATAAGTAAAAACAAGTAATTATAGTAAAATAAACTTAAAATAAGAAAATTATCAATTATACGATCTAAATAATTATTAAATCGTAAATATATTAAGAAAAGTTTAAATTGATGTTTTATAACTTTTTAAGTTAAAATAATGAACTTTGTGATATTTTTATATTATAATTAAAATTGCGAGTTATAAAGTCTAAAAACAGATCTTGTTACGAAAAAGTATACTTGAAAAAAATTGAAATGGACTATAAGTTCATTAAGATCTGAGTTAAATCGAAAAAGTTATACGCGATTCAATAAAAAGATCGAGTTAACAATTTCACGCAAACCAATAACTGAGTTAAGTAAATAGTACGAATTACGATACTAATTAAGTTTAGTTTTTAATTTCTAAACTTACTACTTTCCGTATTCCTTATTGTTAGGTAATGTCAACTTTGACTCTGATTTGTCATCAGACTACTATGATCTTTGAGTTGATCATGGTCGAGTAAATTTTTCTTAATAATTCCATACTTGCTAGTGTATTTAGTTAGTAAATATAAATTGTTATTAATAATTGAATGTTGTGTGTGGTTTGGTTATGCTTGTCTATGATATCATTTATTGATAGTAAATTTACTTTAAAATATAATAATGTATTGATTGTTAACTAATCTGTTTGTGACCTTATTGATTATTAAGACCTAACATTATTCGACTTAAACAAACTAAATCGAAATATGTATAATCATGCATTGTATAATTAATTCCGGCCGTCACATCACATGGAGGTAGTGAGAGACCGTACATAAGTTGATTATTTGTTGTTATAAATTTCGTATGGTATACACATGCGATATGACATTACCTTGATTAGTAAGATTACTAGGTGTTGGAGGTGCCAATCGCCTAACTAAGGGTTGAGTCCAAAAGGGCTCAGTTTAGGGGTGAGTGAGGGTTATATAAATCTACTTACAATTATATGTAGAACTTGATTTTGATAAAAAATGAAAATGGATATACTATTATATTTTGAATATGAAACGCGAAGTTTCATTATGATATAAGTTCTAGTATGATACATAGATCTAATTGTTGTCGATGTATCTCTAACTTTGACTTCGAAGGGTATTAAATCTGAGTTGTATGACATGCTGATTGATCATTCATTTATTTGATTAAATTAATTTGTTGTATGATTTGTTTGTTGTATGGTTGAGGGAATTATCTTATTAAACTAATTAGCTTATACTCCTATAATCTACTTTTACAATCTGAGCTATTTGTAGAGTTGAGCCGTCGTATACCCGAGGTTAGTATTACTTCAGTGGGTGGATATGAGCGTGAGATCAGTGTTATGAGTGGACTCAGGAGGTTGTATTTAGATTTAGAACCTTATTATGTAATATTATATGATAAGAGTTTGTAATATGAATTCTTATCATCTTTTCATCTGTAGATCTCTATATATGTGTGTATTATCTATATGTAAATGATTGTGATTATTATAAAGCTATGATATCGTATACACCTGCCCAATTTTAGATTGTTAGTTATAGTAGTAGTTTTGTATATTGCATAAATAGTTGCCGATTGAGAGAAAAATTAATTTACAGTTCTTTATACGGTATACGACGACTACTATAACCAACCCTCTCGGATTGTGATAGAATTAGATTTCATAAAGTCCATCACATATTCAAAATATCTATTGAGAAATGGAGAACAATATTTGAACTACAGAGAAGTGTTTTGTTAGAGCATTTTGTTGATTTATTTATTATTTATTTTTGGCTCATGATATCTAAATCATGAACTATATAACAAAAAGTTTATTATGATATTTTCAATTGCTATTTTTTTTTTTATAATATTGACTTTTGAAACAGTTCCGTTTTGATCATGTGTACTAAGCCGTATCGCAAATATCCATTCCTTAATAGTAGGATGGCAAGCCTTGTAGATAATAACAACAATTTATTTATGGAGAAATTAGTTCAATTATAATATTTAAAAGTATTGAAATGTTGTAACTCATTTAAAGAATATATATTAGTATTAATATAGAGAAAAACATAGAAAAGAATCAATATATAAAAAGCAATTACGTAATGAACTGAGTATAATTCCCAACATATTTATTATTATATCATTAGTAAGGATGAGGAATTAGGGGCAATGGCCACTGTTTAGAGGACATCGCGTCCATTTTACGCTTTAATTAATTCTACGTCCAACACAAGTACGATAATGACGAGTATAAAACGGTCCTATTACTAACGTTGACTATGGCATTACATTTTCAACCTCCATTGTTCATTTGGGAGGCCTTTCCTTAGATAAACTATTTGCTCCACATACCCATGGTGATATCATCGTAGAATCTCTGTTTTGGCTTTATAAGGCTTTTTCAATATTTGTAAGTGACTCTTTAAACAACATTGCGTTCATTTTACCATATTAGTTAAACCTCAATGCATGAGTTATTGAAACACACCATCTTCTAACTTTAAGTTTGAACTTCAAAGTATAAGTTATCGAGGTATATCATCTCTCGTGTTTGAACCTCCATACATAAGTGTTCCTAAATGTCCTTCTACATTCAAACCTTCTTACATGATTGTTCCCACATAACCCGCTTGATTTGAATTCCCATGAATGGGTTAGCCTGCAAACATGTGCGAAAATGAGGAGTACGAGATAAAAATGATTCTTGAAATAGATGAGTAACATATGGGACAGCATTGCCATAGCAATTTGAGAATTTCAAGTTAAGGTAAGTCCCCTAAACCCGGTAAATTTAATATTTTTACTATACATTTTCGTAAAGGTACAAATAAGAAGAAAAACTTGAAGGTATTTTACAACTACTGCAATACGAGTTACTCTTGAAAAACGGGAGAGAGATATGGTATCCTTAATAGGTACTTGAGGTCGAAGCAATATTGGGAGGTAGGGATAGATAGTATGCAGCAACAAATCATCCGAGATAGTGGTTTATTCAGACAATTGTTTATAAGGTATGATCAAGAGAGGCATAAATACAACTTGGAGCAGTACCTAGCCAACATGTACTTATCATACAACATGGGTGCATCAGAATGGCAGAGTTGCTATGAGTGTGAAATGTTTAACCCAACTTATGACAACTTAGCTATAGTACATTAACCCGAGTCATGTAGGAGTTCTACCACAAATGTAAGAGGGAGCTTGCAGGTAAGTTTACTTCACTCGATCCGTTTATGTCTATATGTGTAGACACATAGACATATCTTTTTTGTAATAATTTTTATATGGGTGTTATTATTTATTAGATAAAAAATAACTGACAACTTAATAAACGACTATTGGCTTAAAGATATGTAACGAGCATCACATGATGTAAAAACATCTATAAAATTATTATAGAAATCTTAAATGAGTATGAATTAGTTAAGAAAACTTTTTTCTTTTGGTTTTGACAATGTAAGTGCCAACACAACCTCAATATTTGATTTGCAAAATCACTATCAGCCTATGTTGGGAGGGTTTTCCATATATGTTGTGCATGTTATATTCTCAACTTGTGTGTCAAAGATAGTATTGTAGCTTTACAGAACAATATAGCTCTAATCAAGAACATAGTTAAGATAATAATAGAGATGTTGTCCTTCCATAAAAAGTAGAGGAACTTTTGTATGAAGTGTAGGAAGAGGCCCTAAAAATTTAATATGGATGTATAACATCGCTGAAACTTGACTACAAGTTGTTGTATATCACTGTTACTTACAGTAACCCATTGTTTGACTTTGTAATGTACAACATGCGTAAGGTTGACATTCTCCCTAGTAACTGGGATATATGTATCTAATTACTGAAAGTTTTTTATGATGCTATTAAAACTTTCTCACAAGTTTATAAGGCCAGTATAAACTTGTTCATTATGTTAACCAGTAGTATACTTAGCATGCTACTTTAAGCCCGTGAAGACTCAAACTTGCATACATGCGTATACAATATATTGTTAAAGTGGTTATCTTATTATAAAGACATTTCTCGTATTTATCTTATAATAACTATTCTAGATCTTTGTTATAAAGCTGGAGTACTACTAATGTATTTGAAAACATATTACAATTACAATGAAGATCTAACAAATTCTCAAGATATGTATAGCTTAAAAGCACAACATGAAGTGTCAGTAGTAATGGCTGACATAGAGGAGGTGCCCAACCACTACCAAAGTTATTATGGTAGCCAATCATCAGTCTCTCCTTAACTACTCACTAAGGAGTGGCATTATTTATTTATGGGTAAGTAGTTGCTAGCATAAAAATTGAAGAGACAATGATCTGATGGTCCATTATCTAAGATGTAACACTATATGAATATGAATTTTGAGTTCTCCAAGAATATCTTCATCAAGGACTTTAATACTTTAGAGTGGTAGTAGAGGTACATAAGGGATTACTTAATCCTTTCTCGCATCGCTTGTGAAGTACCTGTTACTCTAGCTTCAATGGTTGCCGTTGAGTAAGCGTTTAATATAACAGGCCTCATCCTTGACGTTCAGTAAGCGTTACTATTTGTTGTTAATGTTGAGGTAAGCACTTGTATAGAAGATTAGTACAAGACAACCTATAAATAACAAAAAACTATGTAGGACATCAAGCAATAGGGATAATTACTTCAGTGACTAAAACTGATTTGATGGAAGCTTAAGCTCAGTCGTAAGTTCCACTCCTGATCACATATAGGCACCATAAGGAGACACATAGTAAGTTCTCTTTTTGATTCTTTTGAAAGAAGTTTTATCACGTAAAAAAATCCTTTTTCCTAATTAACTAAAAAAAAAAACTAAATGGTATGGTTTTCTCAAAAATAGCGATTTAGCTTTAGAATTTTCTAAATTATAACTGAGTAAAATCATTATTCTTTAAAAAAATTAAATTAGATAGTCACGTATATTTTGATTCTTTTTGCCAAACTTAAAATTGACCAATAAATTAAAGGTTTTTTAAATGTCCAAATCGAACTATGGCAGTTTAATTTTGATTAATGAATACGTAGGCACCTCTCGAATGACCATAAAATCAACTAAAAGAAATTCCCTTCCCTTCGATCACTTTACTTTAATTGATCAAATAATTTTTTGTACTGTATTAAAACGATTTATAATTTACAGTGGTTTCGTATTCTATTTATCTAATATAGTCTAATCGATAGGATATATGTTATGTGTTATGTTATGCAAATGTACACTTTAGGTTATACAATAATTTTTGAAATGAAATCTAAATGTTGGAGAGGATCGACAATTATTTAAAAGAAGCCCCATTCCAAAAACTAATCAGACTTTGTAAATTGTTAATTTCGTTGGTTTGAAGGAAAGAATTGGAGGAGGAGGAGGAACAAAAAAAAAAAAAAACTTGAGATTATTAGTTTAAGAGTCGATAAATTGGCTTAGAATTGTGATCACATGAGCCGGTAACGGTTCAGCCGAAAATTAGTTCGTAAACTGGTAATTTTGAGCCATTCAACCCGTTGGATGGGTCCACTTGCAGGGATTATAGATTGGACATATATGCATGCATTTGTATGCGTCACATCGTGGCAAATGGTACCAAGAATCAACACTACATGGTCTCCATTCATAAAACTAGATCCATGCAAGCTCGGCTAATGCAAGTGTTTTTTTTCTACTAGAGAAAAGATTTATCGAATTATATGCGCTATGTATATGTACATAATGTGTAAATGCTATCTTTGTTAGCATAGAAGTAAATTGTATTACTTAAAAACCCTTTCTCGGGATGAAGAGATTGCCTAAAATAATATAAATGGAATACATGTTAATCGTTCATGATAATCTAAGCACAATTAGGGTAAATTATATTATTGTTGCTTGATAAATATCCAAATTATAGCAACACTCTAAAGTTTAGAATAGTGCACTTAAATCTTTTGACAAGTATAGAAACTACAACATTTTTTTTCTTCAATGCAATATTAAGTCAATCTTTCATGTATTATTATTCATTGTTCAATTTGATCATAGTAATAGGCAAAATATCAAATCGGTACGGTGAAATCCCAAGTTAATTGATTATTTGGTCTCCAAATATTATAAACATATAATGATACAGAAGACCGACTTTGAGAGTGTACTAAAGGGGAAATTTTCTTATTTTATAAAGTCAACATTTTTCAATTCATAAGCATGTTACTTAGAAGTTACGGTATCATTGTAATTTATAATTTTTCTAGAGTACCCGTATATAGTTTTTCCATGGGATATTCTTAGGATGTACGGTGTACCACACGTGAGTCCCTTAACGTTAAGTCTCAACAAACACGTTCATTTTTATTAACACAATTAGAAAATATAATAATAGTAAAAAAGTATAGAAAGTTGATAAGTGTAAATGCACTATCGAAAAGTGTACAGTACTGTCACGAAAGTGGAAAAGAAAAAAAAAACGAAAAGAAAATAATTTTAATTTTTAATAGATTAATGTGCGATTTATGTTAATAATAATCTTCCGTCATTCCTTCCCTGTACCCATGTAAAAATTTAAATGCATGCATACATACATATATATCCATATATATATATATATATATATATATATATATATATTTGCACAGCAGAAGAGCCGTGGTACCGAAACGTCGGAAAATATTGGAAATGTTGTGGTGGACAGAAAACGAAATTTCAATGAGCAAAATGCTATGATCCGACGAAACAAGCCATATGAGCAAGTGTTGTCTCTTTCGATTGCTTTAATAATTTACGAACTTTACGATAATTGATGAAAACAAGCTTCTTCGGAGCTTTCTGTTTCATGAAAGGCATAGAAGAAGAGGAGACAACAAATAGATCTTACATGCTTTTCAGAGATGCCATCAATTTGTTATGATTAAAGACCGTTATATATCTCGCGCTAAAAGGAAAATATTAATGGATGATGCGGGTGAGTAATTAGTATGGTTAAGTATTTTAGGGCATTTATTTTGTGGGATTCCTCATTTGATTGCATTTGTATTTACGATTTGATAAATAGTGCTGTTCATTAAACGGATTGAACTATAAATGGAATTGAATTGAAATGAACAATGATGCCATCCAATCTACGGTATGACACTTCTCACTAACAATCCAAAGCAGCAAATGAAGCACTAGATCGGTAGCTTAGGTTAAATTATCCATTTAGTTATTGTACAACTTCATGCTATTCTTGTCAAATTTCTTTCCATACTAATGATGCTATTGAAACGACAATTAGAAGTTATTATATTATGTTTTTTATGATTTTAAGCAATTTGAACATAATTGAATTGAACTAAACTTAACTGCAAGTGGAATGGTTTGGTACTGTTCGGCTTCGGAATCAAAGCAAACTATGAACGCCCCCAATGCCAGACTAGTTTTCTCTCTTATAGCTATGAAAAAGGGAATGAATAGTCGGGTTGCATTTGTTAGCGACAACGTTGTTTGAATGTATTTTTAGTATTTCTCGTAAACAATTTCTGTAATTTTTAAATATTTTCATGGTAGAACTAGACTCGAGTGAAGAGCTGAATCGGCTCTGAACAATTGGTTCATAGGTCTGGGACACAGTAAATCATAACTGGCCCATCAACTGGCAGTTCAGAGCTGGTTCGAAACCCTTGAATCCTTTTTTTTTTTTCTTCTATTCTCAATTTTTTTTTTCTTTTTCTTTTTTCCTTTTTTCCTTGCCAATCCTTCGACATTTTTTTTTTCATCCTTCCATAAAGCATACATTAAAAATGAACAAAAATTCAAATATAGAAAAGTCTCCTACAGTACAAATAACTAATCTAAACAACTAAAGTGAAGTGGTTGGAGTGAAAATATTTTTTACTATCTTTTACGGTTGCCCGAAATGTATATAAGTATCCACTAATCAGAATCAAATCACCATAATTTAGTTTGGATTTTTAGAAAACTTCTAGTTCATTGGTCAATTTTATATTTTGCAAAAAGAATCTAAGTATATGCGACTATCCAATTTGAATTTTTTGAATGAAAATAATTTTACTCAATCATAATTTAGAAAAACTTAATGCTAGATCACCATTTTTGGGAAAACTATGCTATTTACTTTTTTTGAATAATTGAGAAAAAAAGATTTTTTTATGTGATAAAACTTCTTCAGAAAATATGAAAAGAAAACTTACTATGTCTCCTCTTGAAGTAGTTGTTCATGTTTGTGACTAGAACTGAAACCCGCGACTAAGTTTGGGCTTCCATCAAATCAATTTCATTCATTAAAGTAATCATTCTCTTCACTTGATGTCTTGCATGGTTTTTGTGGCCTATAGCCTGTCTTATATCAATCTTCTATGCAAGCATTTGTCTCAACGTTGACAACAGATAAAAAGGCTCGGCATTTGTCGACGATTAGGCATGCTGTATTAAACGCTTGGTCGCCGTTCAATGGCGACCGTTGAAGCTAGAGCAGCGAATACTTCAGGGCGATGCGAGATAGTAGTAGATAGTTCTTTTTGTGCATTTTCCACCACTCTAAAATATTGGAATCCTTTATGGAAATATTCTTAGAAAACTTGAAATTTGTAATGGTATAATGCTGCATCTCGGACATTGGACTACTAGATTGTTGCCTCTTTAATTTTTGCGCTAATAACTATTTACCCATAAATGAGTAATGTCGCTTCTTAGTGAGTGGCAAAGGAGAGACCGATGATTAGCCACCGTACTGACTTTGGTAGTGGTTGAGTATCTTTTCTATATCAATCATCGCTATTGACATTTCTTACTGTGCTTTCAAGCCGTATACTGTCACGCTCCAAAGCAGTAGAGTCGTAATAGCCCCGCCGTATAAACTATTCTAAGATAGAAGTTAACTTTATAACCGTTATCTTAGACCTGATTTACATAAGGCATCTACGACTAACCCGCTTTGAAGTAAACGGTTTGTAATTTAAATAAATCATTTACCTAAGAAAGTAAGAAAAAAAAAATATATATATATATATACTAGAATTCAGTTATTATAATTAATGTTTACAACGTTTCACCATAATCTATTTCCTAATTAATACACTATTCAAAAACGAAAAATTCTAAGATAAGAGCTTAGACCTTAAAAATATATATGTTTGTTCTTCAAATGTTTTTCCTCACTTCCCAAGATCCACCAGTTGCTAGCTTCAGAGTAGTTATAAGTCGCTTCTTAGCTAACACCTGTACGATGTCTATAGGGATATGAGCAACCATAGCTCAATAAGTTAAGATGGAGGACTTAAAATTATACCATAAACACAATAAGGTTATCAACCAACTTATTAGGTGCAATACATGTTCAAGCAAATGCTATCGTACGACATTGTCCGGCCCGTCGTGAGATTAGAGAAATTGCACTAGCTCTAATCCGGGTTAAGGAGTTGCCGTTAATGCAACAACTCACAAATAAATCCAAACTTGTGCAATGGAGACACCAGTCTTTCCGCGACTACCTTCGAATTATTGACTTCATCCTCGCTACGATCTCCTCTCCTATCACTTAGTTCGACTAAGGATGAAGAAAGGACCATTATGCTATCCAACGCTATCCCTTTCAAAGGAGTTGGTATTTGGCCGGAGAATCCTAGGTTTCCCCTAATGGGTTGTTATGCAGGTCCGATTATGATTACAGGTCATATATTTGATTAGGTTTAATTTAGGATGATCAATCATTTCATACAAATCATATAATACAAGTCAGAACAACAAACAAAATCATAGCATCACTTATAATTAAACACATACATACAACCAACTATTTAACAAGCACATCTCAAGCCTCCAAATATAGTAACGTATTAATCTCAATTTATCTGGATTCCTTGCTCACTTACTCGAGGTCCAACATGCTCAGGCCATCGCTTATCATCCCTATAACACAAATGTGGTTTTAGTTTTGCATATAACTATTATAAGTTGGTTTTATCTTATTACACTTATTGTTATTATTGGTTTAGGGTTTAATATATCCAATTATCTAGGTTTTCAAATCTTTTACAATTATTCTGGGTTTGAGGCTAGGTTTGAGTTCAGTTTTCATATCGATTTCTAAATTAGGTTCTAGTTCGATTTCTAAGTACTGTTTTATACCCAAACTTTAGAAATTCGTTTCAACTCATAATGTGAAATTAATCACATTACTTCAAGATATCCTAAATACCATAATTACCTCTAGTTAGTATTTTATTCCATCCGGTACACTAAAATCCTTATTAGTATACCGAATTTACTTTTGATATGAGAAATTTTTACATTTTTCATATAATTACATAAATTCAAGATTTCTATCAGATTTATTATACATCCCTATTATTTATATAATATCAATTTTTATTCTAATATTTTCTATTTATTATATTTTCAATAATTATATATTATGTATTATTATCTATTATGTACATAATACACATATAATATTTCTATCACTCTAATTACCATTTCCCAATATCAATTATCATTTCAAAATGTCTAAATTCATCTTAAATCAGATTTTACACCCATTTACCTTAATTTACAAAATTACTTAAAATTTACTATTTTGTCCTATTACTTATTTACTACATAATTAGCCTAATAATTACATCTAATACCCTAAATGCTATAAGTATCATACTTTATCAGATTTCAACATCCTAAAACATATAATTATTCACTAAATTAGTAATTAACTATTTAATTACTTAATTAATTCTAAATTACCCATTTTATGCCTCATTTTAAAGCCTAAAAATTACCGAAAAATTTAGAAAATTAATTTTTGAAAACGGGCTTCATAGTATTGTCTTATACCATCTAAGTAATCTATAAAAAAATTTTGGGCTCAAAACTATATTCCTAAGGTAATTTATTTCTAAACTGAAACATGCTCGGTTTTGCATGATTTTTTAAGGACTATATATCATAGGATATATTTTCATCAAAATAATATTTTTCCTAAAAAATACATACTAAAATATTTTAGGATAACAAAATTCATAATTTTTTAAGAATTTTTATTATTTTTACAAAATTATACAAAATTGGGCTAGAAATCGAACTCACCGGTTTAAGTGGCTCTGGCCACCGTTAATGGCCATGGGTGTGTTGGCCTACTTAGGTGCTGCCACCACCGTGTGGTGGTGGTGGCTGTTTACTCCCAGCTACTCGTCAGGTGTTGGTTCCCCTCTAAGACCCTAATTGCACAGATTTGAGTAATTTTTTTTTAATTAATTCAAACACTCATTATTTCGGCCCTCTCTATTTTTTTCACTCTCCAAACTGATCAAATAAGCTTCTGAAATTTTCTTGATATTTATAGAGTATTAGGGAAATTATTATGCATTAAATTGATTTGATAATTACCTTATCTTCTTCCAATTTGCCTTTTATGTTGTTCAAATTTAATTGGCTAATTTTTTTTCTTATTTTCACCAGCTGCCATGACCCAAATTTAGATCATTCCTTATTTTTTCTGGTTTTTCTTTATTTTTCCTTAATTAATTATGAATTTTATTTAATTATTTAGTATTATTTTAGCACATTTCACTTATTTTAAGTAATTACGCGTATTTCTACCTACATGTAAATTCATATATAATACAAATAAATATTCGTAAATATTATTTAAGTCATTATATGATTTTTAGTATACATATAATTTATCTCTAGCGATTCGTTAATTATTGGAATGCATTTTATGCATTTTCGATAAATAACGAGTTATATATTTAAAATTTTGAAAATTTATATTCTTTTATTTTATTGCTTATTTTCTTAAATTCGAACTTATGGGATCATTTTTACTAATATTTCTAACTTTACTTTATAATTTAGGCTTGATTGAATTTTTCAATCGATTGAAATCTTGAGTGATTGGTTGTGGGACTTACATACACGTCTTGAGAATTCGTTAGATTTTGCAAGCAATCGTAATAAGTTTTCAAATACATTAGTAATAATTCCGCTTTACAACGAGAATATAGAATAGTTGCTACAAAATAAATACAATGAATGTCTTTATAATAAGTTAATCACTTCAATGTCATATCGTATACGCATGTGTGCAATTTTGGGTCCTCACGTGCTTGAAGTAGCACACCAAATATATTGATAGCTAACATAATAAACAAGTAAACACTAGACCTGTAAACTTGTGAGAAAGTCTAAATAGCACTATGAAAAACTGTTAAAACTTTTAGTAATTGGATACATATATCCCAATTATTAAGGAACACATCAACTTTTTGCATATTATACATTGCAAAGTCATATAGCAGTTAACTGTAAGGAACTGTGCTACGTAACAACTCGTAAGTTGAGTCTCAAGAGTGTTGCACATCTATCTTAAACTTTTGGGGCCTCATCTCACGCTCCATATACAAGTTCCTTCACTTTTTGTAAAGAGACGACCTCTCTATTATTGTTTTGATGATGTTCTTGATTAGAGCTATAGTGTCATGTAATGCTATAATGCTATCCTTAACATACAAGTTAAGAATATGACATGCACAACGTATGTGAAAAACCCTTCCTCCCTTCCCCTCCCAAATGTTGGTTAATAGTAATTTTGCAAATTAGATATTGATGCAGTATTGGTACTTGCATTATCAAAATTAATAAAAAAAAAAATTTCCTTACTAATCCGTACTTATTTAAGATTTCTCTAATAATTTTATAGATGTTTTGCGTTGTGTACTGCTTATTACATACCCTTAAAATGAATAGTCATTTATTACGTTGTCAATTATCGTCTATCCAGTAGATAGTAACACCCATATTAGAATTATTACGAAAAGGATCTATTCATATGTCTGTATATATGGATACGTATGTATCGAAGGAAGTGAACTTACCTGCGAGCTCCCTCTTACCTTTATGGTAGCGCTTCTACATGACTTGGGTTAACGTTTTGTGGCTAATTAGTCGCGAGCTGGGGTTGAATGTCTCCCGCTTGTATCGAATCTACCACTTCGATGCACTCATGTTGAATAATAGGTGCATATTTGCCAGGTATTATGCCAAGTTATACTTATGCCTTTTTTCATCATACTTCATTAGTAGTTGATTGAATGAACCACCGCCTCGAGTAATTTGTTATTGTGTATTATCTATTCTTACCTTCTTAGGATGCTTTGACCTCAAGTGCCTGTTAAGGGTACTATATCTCTCTCCCGTTTTCTATAAGTAACTCGCGTTACAATAGTTGTAAAATGTCCTTGAGTTCTCCCTTTCATTTGTACCTTTATGGAAATTATGAAAATGCGTAGTAAAAATATTAGGCTTATTTGGTTTAGAGGGTTAACCTAAGTCGGAAGGTCTCGAACTATTAAGCCCATATTGTCTCATATGTTGCTCTTCTATTTTAGGGGTAATTTCTGTCTTGTCCTCTTATCTTTGAACATGCTTACAAGGCAACTCATTTGTGAGAGTTTAAATCTTGCGAGTCGTATAGAGATACTCATACGAGGAGATTAGAATTTAGTAAGATATTCAGGAAGACTCATGTGTAGAGGTTCAAAACCAAGAGGTAGCATGCTCAGGTAATTCATAAGTTGATGTTCAATGTCAAAGTCAGGAGGTGGTGGGTCACAATTACTCATGCGATGAGGTTTTACATCAAAACTTGGGGGTGACATAACTTGTTCTTCCACATTCTTAACCATATCATATACCCTTTACTTATTTAAGTCGTATTCGTTATTTAGGTATGCCTGAGTGCCTTCGAATCGTTGTAGTTCAGACGACGTATTGAAACTTCCAATGTCCTTACCTTTGCCCTTACCCTTACCCTTACCCTTACCCTTACTCTTCCTACTAGATGATGAACCGCACTTCATACTGAAGAATGTACAACACAAAAATCTTTCCATAAATGCTAATATTTTTTTTCTCTTATTTATTACAATAAATATTTATGAATGAAAAACAGAAATAATATGTAAGATAAAACAAAGTGAAAAGTATATCGTGAGTATGTATATGTTAGTGTTATTTGTTAATACAAACGGTTCAATCTAGTAGAATAGAGAATTATACACAGATATTGGTAGTTAATAGAAGTAAATAATTTTATGACAATGTTTCACAATTCAAAAGTTTGAAGGCAAAATAGTTGGAATTAGAGTTGGAGCGATTTAATTTATAAGGACCGAGGAATATGTGGATGTATCATTTGAATTTTGAAAATTCAAATTTTCAAATGTTTTAGCACTGTAATTTTTGAATTTTGCAATTCAAAATTTGAATTGCAAATGCTGTAAGGGAAAAAGGGCTAAGGGGAAGAGGTAAGGGTAAAGGGAAAGGGAGGTTCGATTGAAAAAGAATCGACCCCGTTTTTCTGTTTTCTTTCTCTTTTTTTTTTTGGCATGTGGTTCTTGAATCGTTGAGTTAAGCGATTCTGACCTAGCGAACCATCTTGGCACTTAAGGCTTGGCGGTTGAACCCAACCAATATCGAGCCAAGCCAGTTCACAATTTCAAACCGACTTTTGTCTAGGTTTAGGTAGAATTTGAGATAATTAATTATATTGTTAATAGGTAGTTGAGGTATAACTGTAATGAGAAACGTTTTAATAATATTAACATGTCATGTAAATTAATGGATACGTATCAAAATTTTATAAATACTTATACGCTATTCATCATTTCATATAGCATATAGTATCATTTGATTTTTTTAACTTTAATTAGCTATCATATTAAATGATAATGAAACTAAGATGTCGACAATTGTCCATGGTGTTTTTCAAAACTGAACAACTGTAAATTACGGTTGAACCTTAGGACTACTTTAAAAGGTTAGGTAGGTTCGGTATCACGAATGAACCAAACCAAATTAAATTAGTAAGGAAAAAAGGAAAAGAGAAAAAAGTTTTAACTTGTGAGAGAGAATCTCAGTTCTACCGTCCATGTTGATTTTGCATATGTCATCGTCATTGAATTTAAATTATTCCAATTTTAAAAGCTCTATGTGTACTGCTTTATGAATAATCATTTTCCAAATGAGTAAAATCTACTTGTAACATGGTGTGATTGAATATATGAAAATAAAGATAGAATACATCATAATAGAGCCATAGAAGAGATGGTAAAGTGGAAACAAGTAATTATGATGTGGTTTGTTGCAAACCAAAAATAAGGTGATTCAAATTGTGAAATACGCTCGGCTTTAATCATAGACGCAATTAGGTTGGGTCATTAAAGGTATCTGATTCGCGGAATTCAAATAGGATTTAGAATTAAATTTTGAGATTATAAAAAAAAAAAAAAATGAGAACCCAACCCAGTAAGAAGAATATGTATCAATAAAAATATTTTTACTTTTAACTTACGTATCACGCATACCTTATATAAATTTTATATTATACAATACAATTGATTCTTAATTTTTAATATTGTATATATTAATAAATGTAATTCTAATCATATTTAATTTCTTTTTGCTCTATTCTCTTCTTAATCATTCTAAATCTTATGAAAACCCACTCTATAAGATGCTTTTAATCTTAGGAAAACACGTTTTTATAGGATTCTTAACTTTATATGGTTGTGTTTCGGAATTGGGGTAAATTACTATAAGATTTTTATAAGGTTTTAGAAAATATTAAATCCTATAGAAGTGGATTTAAGTTTTTTAAAATCCGCCCCGATTGAATCTTTAATTTTTAGTTTAACGCTCGAGCCTAATAGAATTTTTTTGTGTAATAGTCAGCAGGGGAAAAAAAAAAGGGAAGTTTTCATATTTTTCAGATCGATCATAGACTTTACAAAAACTTAGGTTCATGAAAATGTATCAAGTCTTATTTTTTGATCATTAACAAATTCCTAGGAGCATACATTAGATAGTCCAATCAAAACGAAATACTGATTTTCACTATTTTTTTTAATAGAAAGAAGTTCTTCTCTGTAACGTTTTTCGCTCTAATTAAGTATTGTCATGTTTCTGGCTATCATTAACTGTCGTTATTAATTTTCTACCACAATTGCTATTAAAAGCTATTAATCAATCGTATGCTTGAGTATTACAGCCATATTTTCATTTTTAGAGCAAATATATTAAAATTTTATCCAATCTTTCTCAAGTAAATATGAGTCATCCAAACCCCATAAATGCATTTGGCTTTTACCGTAGGATCTGGAATCAATACTACAGGGGAAAGAGATGTGAATGCGGACAAAATATAACAGCTTCAGATTTTATAGCTACATTTGAAATTTAAACTAGTTAGGTATGCTGCATTTGCATTATTGACGTCCAAAAAAAAAAAATGATAAATAATTAAGTAAATGATTATATAATGTTGTCAAACCCCACGCTCAAGTTATATTGATCCGAATACATAAAAAAATAAAAAATTGAAGGAATTAAACTAGATTCAACTCTAGTCCAACTAGAGTGAAACCACGATGGAATCAAGTTCAAACGTGATTCAACTTAGGTTGGATTAAGATAAAATCGAGTTTAACTACAATTCAATCGAGATTGAATCAAGATTGTACTTAATCGATTTTACAATCAAATCAGTTTGAACCAAGTTGAACTATAAAGGTTAACTCTGATTTAACAACATTAATCTTAATAAAGCTAAAAAGAAAAAAGAAAAACTGCTTTTCAATTGTGACTGTCTTTTTTTAATATTTAATGTCCTTTATCTAATATGTTTATAATTTAATTTAGTTTGTTGGACTGTCTGGTCAATTCCTTTCCGTTTTGGTTATGGAATTTTATTGTCAGGGGCTCTCTTGCAATCTGTCCTCCTACGGCCATACGTTGCTGTGTTTTACATGGCAGTGGTCATTCTGGATTTTGTTCTTTTGTTCAGATCGTAGAATCTTTTGTTACGTGAAACTTTCGTCTTCGGCCGACACAGATTGATCAAAAGGGAAAAAACACAGAGATTTTTGCTGTTCGTTTTTTAAATCCAGATACCAATGTAAGACACTGCACAACATATTGCATATAGACAGCCTTTAAAATGTATTGAATCGGGATGCTACTAAAAAAAGGTTATTTATGGAGAATTACGAAGGCCACCAAGTGATAGACTTACGTATATGGGGACATTGCTTGAGCCATCACCATGAACTTATATCCAGTGATATCCAAATCCACAGTTGATTGATATCTAAATCTAATAACACAAGATCATTCCATAGTGGGTTTACCATCATTTTAGCTATTTGTGAGTCTAATCCCTGCCTCCCTACATAAATGCACCCAATTCCACAACTACATCCTTATGGATAGCTTTATTTCAAATGTCAGGACCTATATTATTCACGATTACATTATCTTGATGATCAATTTATCCATATTAAGGAAATTTAGATACTTAAATTAAAAGTAACTTTTACCTGAATGTCATATTTATAATAAACAATGAATCCTCATATCATGACTTGATTATCCGGTTCGTTCCCACCTGGGCACCAACCATGAACAACATACAACCATTAATTTAAGGATTCAAATACAAATTAGATTTACCAATTAAACCTTAAAAAAATGATTGGATCAAACAGGGTAAAACTAGCCTCTATATTCGTTTACCAAGAACCATTCTCTTATTGTTACATTCTGAAAACTCTCAAAAATGACATTTCAATAATTTTGAAAACACATTATAAGTTTCCTAATTTTTTTTTAAGTTAGGTCTCTAATTTATTGATTTTTGTTAAAAGTTTATTAAATTATGAAATTATCCCGAGAAGTTATATTTAGGTTATGAAAGTATAGTTTTCTTTCCTTTTTTTTGCCAAAAAAAAAAACCACCTATATTTAGCTTTTTGCACATGGGTTTGGTCTTGAATATTATGTAGATTCCCAAATTGTGCTTAAAAGATATTTGCAATACCCATTTTTTCTCTATAAACTATCTTATTTTATTAATATTTTTATCTTATTCTTATTTTAAAATATGATCCACTTACTCCATTTTTGATAAAATCATAAAACACCACCTAGCCTATAAACGTTGGGCAACAAAGAAGCCGTTGCTAATTGTAACATAAGTGGTGTTGTTGCCAAAATCCATCATCAATCTCGAGCCCCTCCACATTCTTATTTCTCATTTTTTCCATTGTTTTGCATAAAGAAAACCGGTTCTTGGGGCTTTTGTTGTATGGCCAAACTTGGAGAATTTTGGATTCTCACGTTTCTAAGCACTATTATATATTATCTATGTCTGTCTTTCTTGCACATGAAAATGTGTATATATATTGTAAAAATTGCGAATAAATTATATGATTTTACTTTTGAAAAAAAAAAGGTATGATTTTACAAGTTTATAATTTTATAATACTTTTTTTTAATTAAGACGGATATAAAATCATTTAGATATAGTTTTTTTTTATAGAATTATAAATTTTAATGTATATTTCTATAAATTTATAATTTTACTAATTTTATACGATTCTATATGATTATACGATTTTATAATATTTTCTTAGTTAAGAAGCATATAAAAAATTATATCGTACATATATATATATATATATAGATATATGTATGTATGTGTGTGTATATAACTAGCCGACATATTTCTTCACAAAAGTTTGTAATATATTATCCTTTGCAAACAAACAAAATAGAAAATGACACTAAAAGGACTCATCTCTAGGCAAATACTGTAATTCACACTTTTATACTGTAGTGAACTTTTGGCACCATCGTCTTGTATACTTATAGTCATAATATTCAGTCTTTCACTCTGACAAGGGCACATTAACGTTCCGTTGTTTTGCTTTTTTCTTTTTTTTTTTAGCTTTCTTCATAATTTGGATTATTTTATTGACAAAAGAAAGAATTGTTTCAATCTATAAATTGAATTTGGCTCTCGAAATATGAAACCCTTTCCGTTAAATGGCTACTTCACAGAACTGGTTAAGAACTTAACAAAGAAATTTTTCGCATTCTTTAACTTTTGTTATAAACTTTTGAAAAAAAAAAAAAAAGAAGCAAATTACACATATACTAAAAAAAAAAAATTTTATTTGATTTCTTAAGTACCTAAAGTATTCGTTTTCCAAGAGCATGAGAAGTTAGCTAAGGTGAATTTCCAACTTTCTACTTACCCTTGGAATCCAACATGTTTGCACCATTTAAAAGATTAGTCCAAATTAATTATTATTTTTTGTAGCCCTAAATTCACTATATGCTATACTATACCTTAGCTAGTTAGGATAATATTAATTAAAAAAAAAAAAATTTGTCAGTATTGCCACTATTTTTTCTATCTATCTGAAAGAACAACCACATGGTTATTTTCAATTATTCTTAGTAGCCAGTACTAGTTACCAAACCTTAGGACAGGCATGTTCTTCCTAGTGCTAGTTTCCTTCATGTTATTTATCAATCCTTAACACTGAAAATTACTTCCTTAGCCTGTGGCATGATTTTTGTGACTGGAGATTGTCATTATCACCCCATAACAATCACAGACCTCATTTTTTAATCCACATAAGATTCCAGACTCCATGCATTCACTTGAATGGCAATGAAGAGAAGAGGAGGAGTTTCTTTGCTTGCCATTTTCATCTTTTGGTTTTGGGTATCCGCAAATGGGCTGCTTTCACCCAAAGGTGTGAACTATGAAGGTAAGTTCAGTTGTAAAAATCTTTTCACAAACTGCTTCCTTCAATTCTTGTTTTCTGCAACACTCAAACAGTCATTTGTTTGATTTCAGTGCAAGCTCTAATGGCAATAAAGGCTTCACTCAAAGATCCTCATAATGTGCTTGAGAATTGGGATGGAGATGCAGTGGATCCATGTGCCTGGACTATGGTCACTTGCTCTCCTGACAGCCTGGTAATTGGACTGTAAGTCTTTACTTACTTCTACTCTATCCTTTTTCTCTTTACTTCTTGTCTTCCACATCCAAGTTTGTTTGATGTAACTGAGACTGAGATGGTGTGATTGTAGTGGCACTCCTAGCCAGAATCTGTCAGGAACTCTGTCTTCAAGCATAGGAAATTTGACAAACCTTCAAGTTGTGTAAGTTCAGTATCAATTACTAGGTTTATCATATACTTGATGTCCTTTTAGTTGTGATTATATGAACCTGAATGTGCAGGCTGTTGCAGAATAACAATCTAACAGGACCAATTCCTCCTCAACTCGGAAAGCTTTCGAAGCTACAGACACTTGATCTTTCTAATAATTTTTTTAGGGGTGAAATCCCTTCGTCACTGAGTAATCTTGGAAAGCTTCAGTACTTGTGAGTTTTAACGCATTTTCGACTAATATATTGATTTTAACTCGCGAGTGCTTAAAGATCGTTTTGAACTGAACTTAGGAGGCTTAATAACAACAGTCTTTCTGGATCATTTCCTAATTCATTAGGCGAAATGGCTCAGCTTGCACTTCTGTAAGTTCTTTCTCTTCTCAATGATCTTTGAAACTTGTTGGTGCTGAATAAGGATTTAATATTCATTGATCTTTCTCATTAGGGACTTGTCTTACAACGATTTAAGTGGAACGGTGCCACGGGTCCAAGCCAAGACATTCAAGTAACCAAGTCTTTTCCTCTCCTTCACCCTCGACATTCGATGATTACAAAACAAACATTAAAGAAATTTCTTATGTTGCAGTATCATTGGGAATCCTAGGATATGTGCAGATGGACACAAACCAGATTGCTATGGGACACAATTGATGCCTATGTCAATGGATCTGAATAGTTCACAATGTAAGTTAAAGAATGTTCCGATTTACCATTTGCTCTTTTAGAATTGCCATTTTCGATGGTTCGATTTTTTTCTGTTTCCTTCTTTTTACGTGGTTCTTTTCCTTGCCCTGACAACAACTTTTATGCTTCCTAAGCTCTTCCCTCATCCAGGAACTCTGGAAGCCACAAAATGGCCGTTGCCTTAGGATTGAGCCTCGGATGCATTTTCCTATGTATTATCGGATTGGGGCTGCTTCTATGGTTCAGATGGAGGCAAAATCAACAGCTATTCTTCGATGTCAAGGGTATGTAATAGTTATGATTTTCGTCCTTTCACATACTTGCAAATAAGTTATGGAATGGCTGGACGGGAAGCTTAAGATTTGCTTTCAAGATGCAGAACATGAGGAAGTTTCCCTAGGGAATTTGAGGAAATTTCACTTCAGAGAGCTCCAAACCGCAACTAACAACTTCAGCAACAAGAACATACTAGGGAAGGGAGGTTTTGGGAAGGTGTACAAAGGGAATCTTCCTGATGGTACGGTTGTAGCTGTCAAAAGGCTGCTAGATGGGAACACCAAAGGAGGAGAGGCACAATTCCAAACAGAAATCGAAATGATCAGTCTAGCCGTGCACCGGAACCTTCTCAAGTTACATGGATTTTGCATAACCCCCACTGAAAAGCTTCTGGTTTATCCTTTTATGTCAAATGGTAGTGTTGCTTCCCGTCTTAAAGGTAATTAAAAAAAACAAAAAAAAGAAAGAAAACCTAGGTACCTGCCATTGTCAATTCCTAACTGTTAAGAGCTCGAAGGAATCTAAATCAAGTTTCTGTCACAGAAAAACCGGTATTGGACTGGCGAACTAGGAAGACCATTGCCTTAGGAGCTGCAAGAGGATTGCTGTACCTACACGAGCAGTGCGATCCGAAGATAATCCACAGGGATGTCAAAGCTGCCAATATATTGCTCGACGACTACTGTGAGGCTGTGGTGGGTGATTTCGGATTGGCGAAGCTGTTGGACCACCAGGATTCGCATGTCACAACAGCCGTTCGAGGCACAGTCGGACATATAGCCCCTGAGTATCTCTCCACAGGACAATCATCTGAGAAAACAGATGTGTTCGGCTTCGGGATTCTTCTGCTTGAATTAATCACTGGACAGAGAGCAATAGAATTCGGGAAAGCACCAAACCAGAAAGGAGCAATGCTTGATTGGGTCCGTTTGACGAAACCTTTGTGAGAATTTTGCCGCTTTTCGTTATTTTTCATCATAATGTGTAACTTTGAGCAGTAACTGCAGGTGAAAAAGATACATACTGAAAAGAAACTCGAAATGCTTGTCGACAAGGATCTCGGGAAGAATTACGACCGCATTGAGCTTGAGGAAATGATTCAGGTGGCTATGTTGTGCACTCAATACTTCCCGAGCGACAGGCCGAAGATGTCGGAAATAGTCCGGATGCTTGAAGGTGATGGTATTGCAGAGAGATGGGAAGCTTCTCAAGGAGTCCTGGGGATAAAGGGCAGGTCCCGTGAGCTTTCCTCATCAGATAGATACTCGGATCTAACTGATGACTCCTCCTTGACGTTTCAAGCAATGGAGCTATCAGGTCCAAGGTGAAATCTTGCCTGGTTCAGCATTGCTTCATTCTTTTTCTAACCGACCGCATGCGACATGATGTTCATATCCTTGCGAAGACGAGGTTGAGGTTTGGTTCATCACAAGAAGGTTTTGAAATTGTACAGATTTTTAATTGAAATAAGAATACAACTTAAAAAAAAAACAAAATCTTTTTTCTTCTTCATTTTTCTTTAAAAGAAAAAAATCTTTTCTTGTTTTGATCTGTTGGCAACCTGGGAAAGAGGGGAAGAAGTCAAGGTGAAAAGTGATTTTTCCTTTTCATGTTTGATTATTTTAACAGCGAAAAGAATACGTGAATTAGTGGAAGAAGAAGTGAATAATTATTTGTTCAAATTGAAGCTAGAGAAATTTAATAACATTTACAAACTTCCCTGGATTGCAACCTTTCCCCTAAGGAGAGCGGTTGTAAAATGGATCGGGTAGGGTTCTAATATCGAGCTTCATATTGGTTTAAAATTATTTCAACAAATAATTCTTGGATTAAGCGGTTGCAAAAGTAATTAGATTGATAGAGTACTAAAGGCACCTATGTATAGTACAGTGTATGTGCCTTCTTCCGTCGATCCAATCCTAATAAAAAAAGACATAATCACCATGAGCTGCACCTTTACTTAAAAGATTTTTCTACTGCCATCTTCTTGTAATTTACAAAATTAGTATTGTAATTTATCTCACTGTTAATTTATATTATTTTAAATTTAAATTATTAAATAAATTATAAATTTAATGTTATTTATTTTAAAATATGAAAATAAATGGTTTGATGGAAGGTATACCTGTCGCGTCAAATTTATTTAAAATTCTTTTAAATAAAGAATGGTTTATGATGGAAAGCGCCTACATGGAGCAATGTGTTGCGGACTCGGACCCTTCACGTTCATTTTTCACACGAATGAACATAACTCTCGCTCTCTCCTACGGTAAAATATTTCTCCCGCTCTAGCTTTGCAACAAAAAGGGAAAAAGAAAACTCTGGTTTAGTATCTTTTCTATAATTATAAAGTATGTATAGTAGAGGCGAGCACATGATGACTAATTTGTTTTTTTTTTTTTTTTGTTAAAAATGGTGGGTCACATAAAATTTATACGTGTTATTCATTTTTTAGGATATAATGAGAGGGAATGAAATTAAAATTTTTTAAGAAATAGAATAAGAGTATAATAAATATTGTTTTGTTTAATTGAATTTATAAATAATTTAAAAATAAATACGTAATATAATTTTAACAATTAAATTATCATCACTTTATTTTTTTTCTCAATTAATTCTAAAATAATAAGTAGTGATGGTTAGCGGTGATAGTAGTGATGATTAATAATAGTAATGGTAGCCATGATTACGATCGTTGGTGGTGGTGATAATGGTAATGACAATGGTAATGGTAGTAGTAGTGACGGTGGTGGTGACAATGATAGTGGTGACGATAATGATGATGATGGTATTAGTAATGGTGACGGTAGTTATAGTAGTCGACGGTGAAGACAGTAGCGATGATGATAGTAGCAGTAGTAGCGAGGAATTATAATTTTTTGATTGAATTGTGATTACTTAATAAGTAGTGGTGGTTGGCGGCATTGACGATAGTGATTAATAGTAATAATGGTAACGATAGCTATGATAGTTGGCAGTGGCAATAGTGGAAAGGGTGGCGGTGACAATAACAGTAGTAGTGACAGTGTCAGTAAGGAATTGTGATTCCTTAATTGAATGAAGTAATTCCAATTAGTTAAAATTAAGTAATAATAATTTATATGAAATTTTTAAGTAATAAGGATTTATACGAAATTGCGATTTCGTGACAAAAAATTAAGTGAATGCCTTAATAAAGAATTAAGAAAGAATGGAATTCTAAATCTTTCCAAGTGAACGTAACAATAATCTATGTGCATAGAAATATCAAGTATGATGGAGGAAATTTATACAAAACTTTGATTAAGGAGTTGAGAATGAAGAAAAGATGCCAACTATGGGAAGTGCTTGAACAAGTTATCTAGAAATGTCAGAAGAGGTCCAATATAGTCTAGGTCGGGATATTGCACAAACATCTAACTTACTTTTTATTAAATGTCTTGATGGTGATTAAACAGAATAAGGATGTTGAGAACATTATTGAAATGGAAGAGGCTTGTGGGGGAGATTGTACAATAGCTGTATGTGAAGATTTCTCTAGAATCGAGTGTGTGTTTCACGTTAACATCATGATAGGTGTGAGAATTATATAATTTTATTTCAATCTATATTTATGTATGTATTTTTGATAGGAAACATACACAAAACTCATTGGGAAAATGAAATTAAAATTGTATTTTTCAAAAATAATCTAAAAAATAATACATTTTTAAAGATAATTTCAAAAATTCCTTACCTGAAATTAGCTTTTTAAAATGTGAGTTTGGAATGAATTAAAATCCAACTCTTGAAAAATCAATTTTAAAAGTTTACTATAATGATATAAAGATGAATAATAAATAACATGATGTGGTGTAAAGATTACGGCTTACGTCTAACTCTTATAACATTTGGATATTTGTCTTTTCAAAACCTGATTTCAGTACATTGTAAAATCGCATATTGAAAAACGAATTTTGGATGTGATATTTTTCGAGATTACTTTTAAATAAGTTCTCTATTTTTTTTGAATTATTTATAAAAAATACAATATTAATTTCCTCTTTCCATATCTCACAAGTGAGAAAACTATATGGAGAAAGGTGAATTAGGCCCACCTCTGGGATTTATAGCTGAAATCCACAAAGTCCACCACAAATTTATGGCCAAAATTTAAGTCACGTTACCCAAAAGTTAAAGTCAAACTCCATGAATTAGCTAAGCCCAACACCATCATTCCATTTATCTTTGACAGACCAGCCCACATGAATTGCAAGTTCGACCCAGTCAAAGCCCATGTTTAAGTTCCGTTCAGTCGACGCCCAACAATCTAACGTACACAGCATGCCATTTTTTTTTTTTTCCGGTGAACACAAAAACATCATTAACTACTAAACCGAACACAGATGCAATCCAACCGCAGAGGTTTTGAACTATTTGAAGACAGCTCCCTTAGGTGGATACAATCAACGTCTTTCAAAATGAGATCAACAAGAAAATTAGGAGCATCGTCTAAAAAAGAAACACAGCTTGTAGCTTCCAACCCTCGTTTGGCCAGCAAGTCAGTTGCTTTATTCTGACAACGGTCGATCCTGTAAATCAACAAATTATCAAACTTGGAAGTTAAATCGATACAGCTAGCAAGCGTTGGGTTACAGGACGATAAATCAACGTCGGTTCGGGGAATCCAATCTACGGCTAAGGAAGAGTCAGATTCAACCACCAGCTTCGAAATACTGTGAACTTGTGCCCATTTTAGACACTCATGAATAGCCCATAACTCAGCTTCCAAGCGAGGAAGCTTTCGTCAGATGTTTATAGAAACTAGCTACAACGCTAACATTCTCATCTCGAACTATAACTCCAACACCTCATGTACCGGTATTTGAATCGAATGCTCCATCACAATTTATTTTCGTCCATTTGCTCTCTGGCTTCTTCCATGTTTTCTCCACACCTACTCTTGGTTTAAGCTGCTGAGATCTCCTGTTTAAAGCCCACCATTCACTGATATCAGTGCAAATTTTTTGTATCCAATGCAAGTTCTGTTGCGCATTGTTAAAGATCAACCTATTCCGCTCTAGCCAGACAACTCGAAGGACAAACAGGACAAATATCTGCTTTGGGGCACGCCATTCATCCCAAAGAGCTTTATTCCATCTTTTCATCTTGTGTATCCAACCAAAAATCTTATCAGCACTGTCTATTTCCCTTCTTACATTGTCAATTCCCAAAGATCTCCAGCATTCCATGCTCTTCGGGCATTGGAAAAAAAAAAAAAAAGATGAAGTACGAATTCATCGCTTCTGCCTCAGTATGGGCATTCTTTACTACAAGGGATACCCCTCTAAGTCATCTTGTCCCAAAAAGGAAGACCATCATTCAATCAAAACAAGCCCTTTTAGATTTTGTGCTTAGTACAATATATAAGCTCCTAGCATATAAAGATTTAGAATCATAATGCGTTTTATTATTAGATTTTTTTAAATTGCTATTTGAAAATACCATTTAATAATTAATCTTTCTTCTATTTTTATTATGATACATTCATTTAATAATCAGTTGACTCAAATTATTTTTAAATTTATTATAACATACCGTACATATCTACCTACTTCCCCCTATTTAATCCACAACAAACACAAAAGCATTGTAATACACTATAGACATCATTCTAGGGCTTGATTCTTATCCTTTAAGATCAATTCCTATATAAGATATTTTTTGTAAGGGATGATATCTCGATTTTACAATCAAGAAAAAGAATAGAGAGCATAGCCATTTGATGTTGAAAATGATTCGGTGAGAGCGAGTGTGAATTCCTCTAAATTTAAACATAAGAAATCAAAAGAGATCATATACATAAAAGCTAAATTTGTTAAAAAAACAAATATTTTTCTATTATGGTCATTTTTGTAACTTCTTTTTAAGGGTTAATTATATAAAGTGTGATTTTTTCTCATATAATAACTTCGTTTTTGTGATAAATTTGACTTTTAAGAGTAGTATGATTGAAATTTTTTGTTAATTTTTTTGTAAAGGTTGTTGATTTGGATAATTATTTATACTATATATATATATTTTTATGAATAAAATTAGCTATTATTAAATATTTGAAATTTCTTAATAGGATTAATATTGACTTTATCAATCTTTAATATAATATCACTACTCTTGTTGTTACCAAATAAATTAATAAAATTTATATGAAATTATATATTATATGAATATATTTTCTTAAATTATAAAATATGATTTGATCCATAAATCAAATTGAACCAAACCAAAATTTTATAGTTTGACAAAAATTCTTAATTCAAATTTTACTGTTTGGTTCAAAGCTATAATAAACTAAACCTAAATTATATGGTTTGGGGGGAAAAATCAAACCAAAATAAATTGTGGTCACTCCTAGTTTTACTTTCTTTCTATTTCTAAATAAAGAAAAGTTTGTCAAAATTTACATTTTTTATCTACTTTCCTTCCTTTTTTTTTAATTCTTTCTATCATTCTAAACATAGTGTTAAATAGAGGAATCATGGGAAACAACAAACGAAGTGGGGAGGAGTCATGAATCATGACAATCTTTTTCAGAGCCAACAAGAGTTCCTTGCCTTGCTCAATTATGGCCAAGTATATGTGATCAGGACCGGGCAACTGCAAAGCAAATCAATTTGCGGGCAAAGCACTTATGGATGGGGCTACACCACCAAGATAACGTCAAATCTTTATGTGCGTATTCTTAACATCAAGCGATGAGTACAACTTTTCGGAGGACCCAGATGCCACATGAAGGTAACATGCAATGGTATGTCTTTGTTATAAACTCGGAGTTTGTGGTGGAGAATGCATGCTCATCTAGTTTTACTCTTTGTTGGCAATTTCCCATTAGCAGTTGGAATTGCCCACTTGGGTCCTTTCTAGTCAGCTCGCTAACTCTCGGTTGTGCACGGCTTGAGTGGTTCCACGTGAGCACTCACTTTGACAAGGAAACCGGTGAAATTGATACCATTCGAAACTGATGTGTTATCCCTTATCATTGCACTGTAGTTAGACCATGTTTATGTGCTAAGTGCACGTACAACGGTGTGTTCGCTCACGTTGACCGAGGATATGAGGAACGGTTGGAAGTTCCTTTACCGTTGTAATGAATTCCATCGCCAGTTAACATATCTAGACAAAGGCACTTTCTTTCTGCTTTTTTCCTTTTTTTTTTTTTATTCTTCTTTTAATTTTGATTGGTTGGTTAAGTTTACAAGACTTACAAAAAGTTAAAATATATATATATATATATTAAGAAAATTTTAGGAATAAATCCGTTAAAAAAATAATGAGCTTTTTATGACCATTTCCTACCCACTTTTAAGGAACTTTTTTTTTATTTAAGGATCTCCACTTTATTTCTTTCCTTCCATTTAATACAGTGAATGGACCACAAATTAATTTTCTTTAATTCCATTCTCTACCATTTTATCTCTTGCCCTTTGTTTATTCCAAACACGGGCTAATAAGCCTAAAAACTGATGTGGATACCTATCAAGAAACACCAAAATAGGGAATAAAGAAAAATAGAGTGCGCTATCTGTGTCTTCGAAGCCCGAACCTGCATTTCTTGGTACAACACGACTGTGTCATACGACCCAACATGACACACCATCAAACAAACTTAAGCCGGCTCAGAAAGCCTCCACGTGTTCAGTACAACCAAATAACTGGGGACCAGGACCGCACGTGCTGGCTCAATTTAAGCCAAGAAAATGTGCTACAAGTTTCTTTACCATAGTAAACGCTAGGATTTATCCTCTGCAACGTTGTCCAACCAAGACAGCTCCAGAAAACGATTAGAGAGAAATTCGGCACAATACTGTAAATACCACCTAAACTATAATTGAATATTTAACTTTATTTAAACTTTAAACTTGTCAGATATCACAAATTATAATATAATGTATATTAGGTATTATTCAATTTATAACCTGGCATATAAATAAAATTTTTTGGACAATGCCATTAATATTAATTGAACTTTTATCAAATGCCCAAATTTTCAATTTATCAAATTCGTTACATGATTAAGACTATTCCTATAGTTGTTAACATCTATTTAATCTAATAATGAATTAAAGTAGGACACGTATAATATATATATATATATATATATATTGATCGGATCTTTATAGAAGTGAGCATCTGAAAATACTATTTTAGGTAGACTGGTGAAACCTTGCCAGGTTTAACAGAAGTGGGTCCGACAAGAACCTAGGACAGGACTAGGTCCCACCTTGAAACACAGCGAACCACAAGATAATGCAAGGACTTTCCTCAGCCACTAAGTGTTTGCCAGGTGGCACTCCATGGATTCCCCTCACTCCATCCATTTAGAGCCCTTTACCTTCACTTACTAACTCAACCTCACCCCCCAACCAACAACTTCATTCATGCAAACAGTACTTTCACAGTGAAACTCCCTACTCAGACCATACCAACATGTTGAAGGAAGAGACAAGTTGTGGTGCTGGTGGTGCAGGTGGCGGCGGAGGCAATAGCTGGGCACGTATATGCGACACGTGTAGGTCAGCTGCGTGCACGGTCTACTGCCGTGCTGATTCAGCATACCTATGCAACGGTTGCGATGCACGTATCCATGCAGCCAATCATGTAGCCTCGCGCCATGAACGCGTGTGGGTGTGTGAAGCATGCGAACGTGCCCCAGCAGCCTTCCTTTGCAAGGCGGATGCTGCTTCGCTATGTACTGCTTGTGATGCTGAGATTCACTCTGCTAACCCGCTTGCTAGCCGCCACCGCCGTGTTACCATACCCCCGATATCCGGTTGCCTCTATGGTCCGCCGTCTGCAAACCATGGTGGGACAGTCCTAGGACAGGTCCGAGGTGATACCGAAGACGGTTTCCTAACTCAAGATGGTGATGAGGCTATTGATGAGGAGGATGAGGATGAAGCAGCTTCATGGCTTTTGCTGAATCCAGTGAAGAACAGCAATAACCACAACAACAATTTCCTGTTTGGTGGTGAGGCTGATGAGTATCTCGATCTTGTGGAGTACAATTCAAGTGGTGATAATCAATACACAACCGATCAGTACAGCCAACAGCAGCAGCAACAACATTATGGTGGTGTTCCGAGGAAAAGTTATGGAGGAGACAGTATTGTGCCTGTTCAATGTAGAGAAGAAGCTAAAGAGCACCTGCAACTGCATGATCATCATCATCAGCAACAGCAGAATTTCCAGCTGGGATTGGGGTATGAGTCCTCGAAACCAGCTAACAGTTTCACCGAATCGATCAGTCACAGCGTATGGCTTTTCTTGCTATATCATCTAGTTTATGCATAGTTCATGCTTCAATATGCATTCTCGTTACTTACCATTATTGCTACTACAGCACCTTTGCTTTAAATAAGAGAAGCTTCCTTTTCCTGATTGATGGTTACCTTTAACTGGACCTGTTTTTGGAAACTGGATAGCTTATTAATTTGCCTTTGATGTTTCTACCTGTGAAATCTTTTTAAACAAATTGAAGAATATTAATACTAGCCAATTCCTTGGATTTTACTAAATGATTTCTCTGTGTTATCTATGATGCCATTCTCCTATTTTGTCCTGTCGACTGAGCTTTACAATCACATACTACGCTTCCACAAGTAATCATCCAACCATGTTTCTGTGTTGTTTTTCTGATTTTTGAGTGTTTTCTTCTCTTTTTCCTCTGCCCCCCTCCCCCACCCCCCACCCCCCGCCACAACCCCCCACCCCCTCTAAGAGATAGAATCTGATTAATCTAGGTTTCACATTTCACTACGGACGCCTTTTTGCCCAAATTCGAAGATATATATTATCAAATGCTAAATGAAAAAGCAGAATATCCAATGAAGTTAGGGCACTTTTTTTTGGCCATTTATAGATGGGAAAATTCATGACGACCTTTACACATTCAAATTAAAAGTAGAAACACAAGCTAAGGAATATTCTGTAGGACACTCTGTTAATATGTTAAGGAATGGAAACATCACAACAAGAATCTGAGAATGATTGGCAATACAAACCCAGATTATTAAGAAGTCCTAACTTTCCTTCTTTGTTCCAAAACTTGCTTATTTTGGTTTAAGTGTTGGCCAAACTCAGTTAGTCCATCAAATGTAAGTGCTTCTGAGCTAAAGAATTCTAGGATGTGTTTGTTTTGGTACTTCTCTTCCTAGTTGAGTATTTACTCCCATCTTTCATAAACTAAAGCAATTTGCTGTGCTGTCTTTGGATATCATGGAAGATAAGGGAGGGATTGAGCACAATGATACACAATGGTTTTCTATAGCAAATCCTGCCTTAAATCATATCTTGATATTTATATGATTTTGCCTATAGGTATCTCTATCATCCATGGAAGTTGGCATTGTGCCGGAATCAACAATGAGTGATATCTCAATCTCACATCCAAGGCCACCTAAAGGGACGATTGACCTATTCTCCGGTCCTCCAATCCAGATGCCAACCCAACTTACTCCATTGGACAGGGAAGCCAGAGTCCTAAGGTACAGAGAAAAGAAGAAGACAAGGAAATTCGAAAAGACCATAAGGTATGCCTCGAGGAAGGCATATGCAGAAACCAGACCTAGGATCAAGGGAAGGTTCGCTAAGAGAACAAATGTTGAGATTGAAGTGGACCAGATGCTATCCGCAACATTGATGACCGATGCTGGATATGGAATCGTCCCGTCCTACTAAATGCGATAGGAATGTGGAAATAGAAGATCAAACCATCAGTCAGAATTTGAATTACTTCCAAGTTGTATTGCTACATATTGTAATTTTGTCAAAATAATTGGCCTATTATTTATAGGAATTATATATGTACTTCGAAATTCTGTTATGACTTGTTCTAGCTGTTTATTGCACTGTATACGCCTGTATATGCATAATTTTGAAACTTTACTTCTTAGTTACAATGAAATATCGTTGTATTCATTGAGCAATAAGTACATCTGTGTTGACGCATTTGTAATAAACATGTAAGCCTCAATGAGAAATAGTAGAAGTAGATTTTGATCCAGTGGACATACGCGAGAAAGTTTTAAGTAATCTACCTCTGGCTTTTCAACTCTTGCCTAACTGCTGTTTCACTAACTTTTGTTCGTCAAATGAGAATTGTTTTCCTATAACGTGCACCACTGACTTCAATTTTGCATCCACAATCAGGCTCAGAAGATTCTGCCTATTAACATACACTGAAGTAAAGTCCGATTCTGCAGAAGAAAACAATTTAAAAAGAAAAAAATAAAGAAAATGAACACTTAAGATTTTCTTCCTGTTCTTGGCAATGACTGGAAATCCCTTCTGGACATCATCATGTATCCGCGTGCTGGCAATTTTGTTTTGATGTATATGATGTAAACTATGCAGGAAGCATCAATAAGAAAACCGAGGAGTCAGGGGAATATGAATCGAGTGTAATTTTGCATCTGCAAGGGTGAAATCAGATTGCAAATAAAGGAAATATGGTTTAATGCCAACTCTATTAACCCTAGTGCATCTGAAACTATAAAAGCTTCTTATTAATTAGGATCTCTCAAGGTTTTCAAGTCCTAAATTGGTTAGAAACTTTATATCTGCTCGTTTTCTTGGCATAAAATCCTAGCTCCCATGTGAACTGAGAGGATGTTGTCCTCATCAAGTATGCTCTTATCTCCTTTTCGGATTTCAATCGCCATTTGAAGGCATATTTCCTGACTAAACGATAGAATGATTTCTCAAGCATTTGTTTCAGCTATCGAGACCCAGGAGTTGATTGCTAAAATGAAAAGGAATGTATTCTGAATCTGCTTCCCGAAGCTAAAAGCAAAATGCTAAGATAATGAATTACATCATCATCAAATCCTCAAGTCCTTGAACTTAACGCCTTCAATCCCTAGCACTCATGACAAAACGACGAGTTCTGAAGAATATTGTCTTTCCTGGACCTGCGTGCCAGGCCGGCAGCAAGGTGAACCGGGCTTAGCCTTTACGGCCACGAGCCCAGATCAGTTCTACCTAACCGAGGGCAATCGGTTCTTCATTTTCTTTTTTCATATTTTCATAAATTAATGTAAATAATTTTCCACCTTCTCTCATATTTCTAATTTTTTTCCCCACATTATTATAACACTAACACTTTATGTATATATTACACATAATGACAATGCGTAAATGATTCACTATTATATTTTGTTCAAATTTTATTCCATTTCAAAATAATTAATTTGGATTACATAAGCATGATATTACTTTAATGTTACATTATTTAGTAATGTTAAGTAAAGTGAGAGAAATTGCAAAATAGAAAGATTTATTATTCAATTCTTTAAATATATTATCAATACCATAAGAAATAAATTATGATATAACTATTAATTATAATTTATGATGGTACATTACAAAATCTTATTTCTCATTTGAAAATTTATTTGGACTCTATAACATGTTAGTGAATTGCTCATATTATATAGTATAGAGATTAGACTAGTAGAATAGGGAAATGATTGATATTTTGAAACTGAAAAGGAAAAGGATAAAGAGGGGAGAATAATTGGGGTATGAGAAAATGTAGAGATTAAAGTGAGATGTCATAATTTATAAAAAAAAATGACAAACTCAATTGTAGATGGTGGAATGATTTTTTTTTTTTTTTAAATAAACAGAGTTCAAGCAAGGCAAACTACCGATTCATGCGCTCATCGAGTTAACGGATTCGCTAAGCTAAACTGTTTAGAGCCTTAAGGCCTGATGGTTCATAAGTTGGTTTAGGTCATCCACTCTTAAATTAAGCAAATTTCGAATTGGTTCACACTTTGGAATCGACCCTTACACGAATCTAATCTTTCTTCATGAGCTTAGATTCATTCTTCCAATATTGTTGTGGAATTATATCAGCGGTACAAGTGGGGGAACTAAAACAAATCAATTCCTACACTTCCAAGTGGTACCAAGAAAATATATTCCGCAATAAAGAAAGAATATACCGCAAAAAATAAAAAAAATGCTTACATTACAAGTCGGCAGCACTTTTTTCCATCATGGACATAAATTCTGCAAAAGCGAGAGAAAAGGGCAAAATTTACAACCAAAAAAAAAGAAGTAAAGGGAGAGGACATTTCCAAGATTAGTATTTCATGGCTGTAGCTTTTGGATGCCTAATGTATGATGCTCTTGAGTATAAATGGACACTACCTGATCTTTTCCACTTTAAATTCTAGGGCCGAATGGTTACTACCGGCCTCGCGGAATCCATATCTCGGATGCCATGTGTCTTGCATATGTGTAGCTTCGCCACTGAGAAGAGAACCTGATAGTAAACCTACAAATTTGGATGAATCATTCTGCAACCAGTGTGGTTTATCCTGGTGAAAGATTTTAAGGAAAATATTCTTCCTAGGAATGCCCACTTTTGACAAGCTAAAGATGCCTCCACAACATGATCTAAGAATGAAAAGCCGGATACATCCTGTCTCGCCTAAAACAAACGAATTCCATCTCGCTACAAACCATACAATAGCAAGCACTACACCAAGATTCGGTGTGTCTGCCAGGATGGAAGAAGATAGATAAAAAGCGGAGAACACTTTTTGTGTATCTCCTCCACGTCTGGCACCGTTTTTTTCTTTTTTTTAAGCTGCAAAGTTCAGAGTAATACATATAAATTCCAGTTCGCTACTCACCATGTAATGCAAGCATCACAGCAAGATTCGTAGTGCCAGGATAAGGAAAGAAAGCAGACACGCTTTTCATGTATTTCCTCCACGTCTGGCTTCTTTAAGCCGCAAAGTTCGGAGGACTAGGAACATCTGCAGTCAGTCCGATTAAAACAGAAAGTGAAACCTTTCTTAAGACATCACTAAGGTGAGGCAAAAATTACATACGAAAGAATGGTGGGTGAGGTTCAAGTTCAAATTGAAGATAACTTTCAAATAGTTTAAATAAAAAATTAATAAGTGGTTTACGTATTTATTAAATTTTTAAGTAATTAATAATTTAATATAGAGATTAATATTATAATAAGGGATTCAAAATTTTAGTTTTATTTCAATGTTAATCTTTATTTTAACTCTTTATCATAACGTTGAAATGATAATCTATTTTAATTATTTTGAAGTTTGATCTTCTTATTATAATTTTGATCTTTACTCTGTGATTAGATTGCTAAAAATCATTGGAAATGGAAAGAAATGGATTGAAATAATATGTTGGGCAATTTAAATACAGAGTGCAAATAGGTGGAAAAGAAAGGAAATTGGTGAAATATTTCCACTTTTAGGTCTACTCCCTTTCTCTCCAATTTTGAAGAGAAATATGGATGGAAATGATTTATAAAAACATCGTTTTATAGCATGGTTCATGAAAATAGAAATAGGACCAGTTATATCTTACACTAACTTCATTTCCACTTTTAAGATGAATCAAACAAAAGAAATAGAAACTCTTCTTTTCATTTCCTTTCATTTCTTTTCAAAATTATCAAACATAAAATTAAAATTATTCGCTTATTTCTTTTCTTTTCCGCTTATTTCTACTAATTTCTCTTTGTTATAAAAAATAGCCAAACATGGTATTATTTTAACCATTTCAAAGTCGATCATCTATTTAAAATTGACACCAAACATTAACCTTCTTGTGTATAATTCTTCCCGCAAGTACATAAACATTCTCACTAAAACAACCATATCTAAAGGATTAATCTTTTAAATCAGCTCATTTGTGTATGATAAATTTATCGTGGTACGAGAATAGAAGGTTTTGAATCGGAACCTTTGTGCTTTCATAATACTCCCATTTAGGGAGAAATTGTAATTCGCTTATCTCGGTGCAAATATACACCGAATTCACAAAGTGATTTTAACGCCAAGTTAAGAGTCGTGTAAATTGATAATGTTAGAGAACCTTTATCTTTTCTGTTCAAAGATATAAACAAAGATATAACAAGTTAAAAAGTTTACACTTTAGAGTGTTAAAGGATGCAATTTGATAATTTTGAGGTATACTAAACCGAGATCAAAATTTAAGAATGGTCTACAATTTCTTGGAGTCATTTGGGGACATATAAGACTTTAGGGTGTTAGAATACAACATAAGTTTCGATGCATTCATAAGGAAGTTGAATTTTATAATAAAGGATTTATTGGTTGTACATGCTATACGTGATATGTAATTATCGATCAAGAGGTGATAATGAATATTTATATAAAAATCTATCATCAATGTTGTTCTATGTATAAGTATGATTAATAATTACACACTATATGTACATATATTATTCATGAAATCTTTCTTTTTTTTTTTTTTGAAATTTACAAGTTATTTACTTTTTTCTTTCCTATTTATTTAAGCAATAAACTTGATGGTTTCAATTAGAGACACAATCCATAAACTAAAAATAGAATATTAATCAATAAATATAAAATTATATTCAAACTATTATGTTTTTAATCCTTTTTGTCATAAGTAAGGCTGTAAATAATTTAACTTGATAGAGTATTGCATAGTATTGAGCTTGATCTTGACTCAAAGTTACACTTAATAAGTTTGAATTTAACTTAATTAAACTCGTTTAAATTTGATTTAGTTAAAAATATATATTTTAGTTATACTAATATTAATATCTAAACTCAAACTAATATTTGTATTTGATACTAGTTTGATTAGACTTAGAGTTGGTTGAGTCAAATATTTTGGAGCTTGAACTTGGACTAGGATTCTCCAAGCAAACTCAAATAAATATTGATTTAAACTCTAATAAGTTATGAATAATTTGACTTGTTTGTACTTTATGAGAAAAGCTTATAAATCTAAGATTATCCAACCATTACTTTTCAAAGGTACGAAGACAGGCAAGGGAAGAATACCACTTTATCAATTCGGCTTGACGACCTTTTTCATCAAGGGTTGCGATCAAGATGAGCTTGGAGTAATAGATAGGTCAACACCACTATTAGAAGGATGACATAAAAGAATAGTGGAATTGTATGTTGTTTGTGTGAGGGACTAAGAGGTCTAACTATTTTTATATATCACACTGTGGATAGATGATGTTACTAAAAATAGATAAGTAGTTTATAAATATTTCAGCCATGTGTTTGGTCACCCGACAGTCAATGAATGTGCATCGTCTTGGTCCTTGAATTCTCATTATTTGATTAAATAAAACACTATCTAATCACTTGATTTATTAGGGTCTAGGTAAAATGAGTCAATCACGTCGGTATTATACTCTTTCTTTATATGAATTTTAGTGATATTTATCTCTATAGAGGGCTAAACTCATAATATATCAAAATGGATCGAGTTTAATGATAATTTATACTAGTTATTTGAATTAGCAATAAGATCTAAATAATTATGTCCTTAGTTAGTATAATTTATGGAGTTATTTGTTTTAATAGAATTTACTTAGAAGGACCAAAAGTAGATTTTTTTTTTTGGACAACTATCATATTACAACTTAAAAAAATGGGACAGTTGAACCTAATCTATCCTATAAGAAAATTAGTTGATAAATATTTGCTGACTTCAAAATGTTGTCTCAACGGTCTTGTAGTTTAATGATATGAATACCGGTTTTTCAATAGGATGAACCAAGTTCGAATCTCCTCTCCTTTGTTATAATCACAAAAAAAAAAAAAAAAAGAAAGCATTTCCATCAATTACAATTAAATATGTAACCATTCAACACAAATTTCAATACTTATTATTTTTATGATATATACGTTTGATTATGATTGGTTGAGAGTAGTCATCAATAAATTTAAAAATTTATCTTATTTAAAGGAATGCAACGATTGCATGGGATTCATTTTGAAGAGAAAAGAAAATCGTCGGCACAAATAATTTTGCTGCTTCAAATCGAAATCATTCTTAAGAGAAATTCAATTACATCATTAACCTTATTATTATATTAGACACAAAGTTTTTGTCTTGTTGCACAAAAGTGGAACTCCAACGGGAATAGAAATCTTTTTTACTATTACAAATCCACTTTTTATATTTAAAGCAAACATTTAATTCATTTTTAATATTTTAATCAATCTATTTGCCAAACAAGATAATGATATATTTGCTTTCGTTTATTATTTAATTTTTCATTTCATTTCCACCATTTTCTTTCTGCCTATCAAAATTTTCTAATTAAAGCATTAAATAATCAACATAGAAGGTTTTACAAGTTGGTGCCTTTATAATACTAAGGTGCAACATAAAGGCTACACCTCAAGACCATCGGGGTACAAGAAGTTCACTGCATATTACTACCATCAACAAATTATGTTTAATAAAGGATATATACGTATAATGAACTTCCAGACTCTCGTAAGTCATTATTATTTTCATTAACAAAACACATATAAAATTTTGTATTATAGGAAAAACTAAAATTCATAACTTTTCATAATTTGTCATCAAAATGACTAAATAAAAGGTCAATATCAACATATGAACCTAAGTTCAGTCTATCTAACAGTGGTAATCATTTAATGCATTATGGCCATTCTATCCTTCAATCCACAAGTTGTATTCCAAACTATTGTAGATAGCAACCAAAAAAACAAACAAACAAACACTTATGCCTGAAACAATAATCCCTTAAATGGGTGAGATGCCAAGACCAATAATTAGTCATTGTATAAAATTACACAAATGTTATACGGCATATATCTCTAAATAGTTATGCCGATGTATGTAACATTAGAAACAACAAGCACAAGCTTTGTTAGTCACCTCATTTAGATAGGGGCAATAAGCAAAAATAACCCTACCTCTAGTTCATGATACCAAAACACAAACCCATTTATCACTATAAGAAAAATGGGATATTCAATGATACCTAAATGTATGACACAAGAAGAAATTGTTTCATACTTGGTTCTTTGCCTCTATATGTCATTGATACCTAGTCCCTTACCACCATCAACAATATATCACATGGTACCATTCCAACTGTCGATGACTTCATCTTGAATTCTTAACCCATATAAGCTTCAGTTTTACTATATTGATGGTCACATGTCCATAATAAAGATAGTATTAGCACTTAACTACAAGCAATTTCATCATAAATGTTAAAACTACCAACAACCAATGAATATCTAGTTTATGACTTGTCTATCCAAAATGGTTGGTAGCCCCAACACAAGCATAAACAACAACAATTATCATGCTTGAGCAGTTTTAAGTTGATTAATCTAATTCTACATGAGCAACATATAGGCATTAGTATCTACTTACCTTAAATATGTTTGCTAAATCTGAAAATTTCAACTCCGATGAACAACCTATGATCATCTAAGAAAGATTGAAATAAGACTATATACACCTAAAGATCTCATTTGGAACCATAGAAATAATTTTAAAAAAATGTCTAAAATGGTTGCCTATAAAGTAAAATGATCATTTGTAAGGTCCTCTTTGGCAATAAAAATGTAGGTGGACAAAGGATCCATTTACTTTTAACAACATCATCTATTGAGTATATATGATAGGAATCAACCCCCTTGATCAATTACTCACAGTCGAGTTAAGGGATTTCAAGGACTCACTCGAAGGATGTTAGCTTGAAGCCATATTCAAGACGAAGATTCCTATTCAGAACTAATCTCTTACCGATCTAATTGTTAGACCCTTTCATGTGCTAGACTTACTCATGCCTAGCAACTATGTTATGATAAGACATCCGAGAAGATAAGATTATCTAAGTTGATCTCCTGAGTTGATCATAAGAACCCTGACCCCAACTTAAGCTAACCACTCTATAACAGAATTGAGTGGGCCTCGACTTAATGCAGATTAGCTTGACCCTTGATTGCAACCCCTCTTTTCTCTTTTTTACCATCTTATACCATATTTTTGATATCTAGCCACTAAGTGACATATATCTTCTGATATGACTTTCTAGAAGGATTCTTTACTTTTCCGTACTGAATATTCTTTATTTCTTTTATCCTTTTTAGTATGTATTATTTAACCTAATTAAAACAATACTCTTCTTGTCTCTTCATACATATAAAGTAGCTTTAGTGGATGAGTGTATAAACCTTCACTTACTTATATGTAGACAATCGATCATCAATATCTAAATATTATTCAGGTTTTCCTTGAGCAACCTGAATATTCTCATTATTCTTTAACTCTTATCTATTTCCTTAAGAAAGGAGTAGTTAGGAGTAACCATTCAGTTCGGACCGATGTGTTATATCTGATGGATTGTAGACTGAGTAAAATTGAGTGATATGTCATATTCCTTTGATAGCTACCAGGATTTTGCTAGTTTTTTTCTTCTGTTTACTTTCGGTTTACTTCATTGTGATGCTTCTTCACGTGTCCTACCTCAAAGACATATCAATATGTCACATAGAAAACCGAACCTAAATGTGATCTCATATACCGATCCAATTTTCTATATAGCACACCCTCTCAATGGAGGATGCTGCTAAGATAAATGGACCACTTATTCACTTATCTATTACTCTTCTTTTGCTATGATGCCGTTGACTACTTATGGCACCTGGTGAACTATGATGGCGGCCATTTCCTTACCGTTACCACTTGATGATTCGACGTAAGGCATCTCCGGTTGAGAGTCCAACACCAAAATTATCCTTGAAGTACTTAAAACTATCGTTGTTTATCCCAAACACAGTCAAACCTATCTAGCTACGACGTTCGAACTCTTCCCCGACTCCAATCATCAACTCCATATAACTTTACAGATTACAGACTAAAACGATAAATTGATAAATAACGATAATTTTAATGAAATGGAATTTATACCACCCTTGCATTGCACCATGTGGTATTCACCAAAAAAAAACCCTGTAAATCTGAAGCTCTTTGCGTTTTTTGAAACGAATTCCTACACGTTGAGTGGATTAGGATTCAGAAAATGGAATTGGACTATCCTTACCTTTAAGTTTCTGGAGAAGAATTCACATACCAAAGCGAGAGAGAGCTTTTTCTTAATTTCTTTTATTTTTCGCTTTTGGAATTCTAAAGAAAAATAACTAGCCAATTTCTTTGAATAAGAAATAAGGGAGAGGATGGTCTTTCCCTCTATTTCAATTTAAATTTGTTATATGGTAAATATTAATTAAAATTTAGAATTTAGGTACTGTAATTTGTTTATGTTTAGAATTATTAGAAAAAGGAAAAGAAAGAAAAAAATAGAAAATAGAAAAAAAAAATAAAAAAATTATGAATGAAAAGAATTCCAAAAAGGAATTTTCCCAAATTGTGTTCTAGTTTTCCTGCATCTCCTCTTCTTTCTTCAAGTAATTTTCTGAAGGTTACTCGAATTAAATTGAACACACTTGCTCACCTTGTGCCTAAATGACTGCCCATATTTTGTTCATTGTCTTCATCAAGTAATTAATTAAAATAAATAAATAAAAAAGAAAAAAAAAATCTCCTTTTCTTGACGACTTCAACGTTGTCGAGAATTCTCAGTCTTAACTCCAGTTTTAAGATCTTGCTTACACTAACGTCCCCATCGATATCCGGTATCTTTTATGATATGAATCTTTACTTAAAATCTAGGTTCAAGCCTACTAACTTTATCTATTATCTCCGGTTGTATACCAAATGTGTGACCTGTCAGTATCATAGATAGAATAATGTTATATTTGATATGCAATAATAAATTGAAATAAAATTACAATTTTAAACATTATTTTCTTTTTATATATTTCAAAGCACATTTAGAAGTCAGATTTGTGATTCAACGGAATTGATGATTTTTGATTCATGGAGAAATTTGATTCTGTCTTTTAGAATGTGAAATTACATTCCATTACTCTTGTATTTATTGCTATTAATTAAACTATTTATTTAACCTTTGATTTAATTATGATATTTAATAATTAAATAAATTTTTTATAATTACTAATATATACATATTTAATTTTATTTCATTTCATACACATTTCTAAACACAAGAAAAGATTTATCATTTCGCTTTTCATTTCATTTGAACCCATTTCATTTTAAATTACTTCTACATATCAAACATGACATATATATTTTTAATCTAAGATTAGCCAGTATCTTTATTATATAAATGTTCACTCAAAATCTCGGTGCAAGCTTAGTAACTTAATCTAATATATCTAGTTATATCCTAAATGTACAACCTACTAACTTAAGAATAACTAGTAGTATCTTTAAAACAAAAGTGTCTTTGAACTAAGATCAGCACCTAACGTTTTCAACAAAAGGATGACACTGTTAAATAGGTCTAAAAACATGGACTAATAAAATTACTCCTGTAAGATAAGTCGGACTCTATAGTGAGACCAAAAGTTAAGTCGAATAATCTCATAAACTTTTAGTCTTAAAATAAGTTAATTTAAGCTCTATATTTCTACAAACTTAAATTTATGAGTAGACGTTGTTTCTTGAAAAGTCAAAATTTGAGATTACATAATTAAACTTAACAAGTTAGAAGAGTATCTATTTATTATGGTATCTAATTAGTAAATTACACACATAAAGAAATTACTATAGTTTATGTACATGTATTTATATAATATAAATATTTATTAAAGAATCGTATTACTACACTCACCAATAAGTACAATATATATATTAATTATTGCTTTACTTGCCAAAGCTATCTTGGGTGCAGCTCCATTGTTGGTAATTAATTATCTTATTTTGTTGGAGGGGTTATCAATACAAAAAAAGACGCCCAGCCCAAGTGTCCAACAAACCCATGTTAATGCAGCCCATTGTTCAATGCTTCCCGCACGTCCATCAAATCGCAAAGCCACACAAAACCTTCCAGCCCATATCAACAGCCCATGCGCCAGCACTACGCATCCATCCAAAGCAGCAGGTTGAGGTAACGTTTGGTTAGTAAACTTGGATAGTATCATTCAGGAGAGAATTGGACATCCCGAACCTCTTGTGCCGCTATCGATGTGTACAATATTCAACGTGAATTTTTATGATTGGAAAATTTATAAAAAAAAATTTAAAAAATTCATATTATAAGTTTAATGAAGTTCAATATTGTGAATTGGTAACTTAATTAATATATATATATTCTGCAGAAGAAATAGAAAGATTATACTTTCAACATTTTACAAAGAAGATTGAGTATGATAATCATTTTATAAAAGATTTAAATTTTCTTCTCTATTCAATATTAAATTTTATTGTGAATGCACTTTTTAATAAAATCCTTTATCTATATAAAATGCATTAAAATTATAATAGCATGTAAATATTTTTTATACGTAATTCTAATATTAACTCAAATACTATAAGTTTGACCTCCCTGGTCTTATAGCTCTACCTCAATCCTTACTCATGTGTTTGAAACCCTAAAATAAATCCTAATGTGTGTAAATGTAAATATATGTTACCTTCTATAAAGAATAAATAAAAGATTTAGTTAGATAAAGTCCATTACATTAACATTCATGTAACGAATGATCATAGAATAAAATCCCCTATTTGTTTTGTTGGTTTAGTTAAAAATATCACTTTTAGCAAATTTAGTTGGATTGATATTGGCCCTCTCGTATTCTTTATCTAGAGTGCGTTCCTATTAATTATATTCAAGCATTTGGATATGTAATCAAAACATAATTATATAGATTCGTTCCACCAAATTAAGTATGTATTTACAATTTGATAGGAAAACACTTGGGATAAGAAGTTCGGAGTAGCAAATATCCATCCAAAAGTTATATGGATATAAGTAAACTAAAAGTGAAGTAATCATTTGTTACCTATATTGTCCATCGTAACAGCGATATTCAAACATTTCAAGTTAAAAACAAACAGCCTCGCTTGAATTGACAAAGAGTGTGCCACCACACTCTTTCTTACATTTACCAACGCATTTTGTAAAAGATTAAAACAATGGAGGGTGGTGACATTTTGGCTTTTCATGCAATAATTGGAGGCTTGAGACTGTACAAAGTACAAACATAATGCATACTAGGAAATAATAAAGAGAAGGACTTCGCTTGAGACATTCTTTCTTTCTTTTTCTTTTTCTTTTTCTTTTTTTCCCTTTATGCCTATTATATGGTAAATGCTATAATGAAATATTTGACAGTTTGTATGAAATATGGGCCGCAATGTATATAAGAACATTGTAGGGGAAGATACAGTAGAAGCTAAATTACTCATTTGCTATCGGTTGTTACGCATATAGGATTCTTGACAATAAAAAGAGTGATTTCTAACTATAAATGAATAATGAAGATTATTTTTTCTAAATCTTTTTGAAATGCTATGGTAATATTCTTTTTTTCCTTCCTTAAGTAAAATTTTCTATAAAATGATAAAAAAAATTTCTTCTTAGTTATCATTGAATCAATATTTATAAGATTATAAATGAGTCGAGCTAAGTTTTGAAAAACTCAAATTTAACTTTTTTAAAAAATAATTGAGATCAAGCCAAGCTAAACTTTTACAAAATCTAAAATTACAAACTCAAACCTCACATCATTAAAGAATTTGAAGCTCAAACTTCACTTGTTTATATAAATAAGCTTAAACTCATTTATTTAAACTAGTTTAAAACAAGTTTGAGCTTGAGTCGTTAGATAAATGATTTTAAATGAGCTAATTATCTTAAGTTTAAAATTGAATTAAAACTTAAAATTAATTCAAAAATTTTAAAATATACATTTCTAAATTTTTAGTTATACTATTTTTATTCTTATATTATGTTTTTTTATACAATACGTTTATATACCTTTTTCTAATACTTTTTACTTGTAATACTTTTATTCTTCATATATTATATTTTTTTTGTCCTTTATAGCAAATCTCAATAATTAATTTTTCCAAGACCCGCTAATGATGTTCCATGCCCTTGACATGATGTAGTATGATTATGCGGAGGATCGTTCACATTCCCCAGATTGAGGACATGACATTATGATGGTCTTTGTTCTGCAGGATTAGTAATATCAAATATTTGCACATAGTTTGGCATAGTGTATGTGCAGGTGGCACTATTACTTGATGGACTTTATGACTCACTCCTCGAGTGACTTATTTCAATTTTTTTTTTTTAATATAAAGACTTTGGATAAAGCGATGAAAAATGGTATAAATTTTTATCTATTATATATATATATATATATTTATCAGATGACAAGGACACACAACGAGTTAGCATGTATTTTGAATTTGATACATAGAAAATTCACCATTTAAGTTCTTACTTCGTTTGCTTGATTCGTACCGGATTTTCTTAAGCCGCTCCCAAGGTGGCCACTCGTATTATTGCCATGATAATCCGGTGTATTCTCACATCCAAAAAGCTAAAACTAGCCAGGATTCAGTAATGGAAATACTGTACGACTCACCTATTACTGTGTAATCAAGTGAAAATGGACAAAGATTGCTGCTAAATGCGATTGATCCATGACTTATTACTTACTTTTTTTAAAGTAATCATTAAAAGAGAAACTTGGGAGCAAGCAAAGTAGCTAAGGAAATACTTGAGCTGAGAGGACACGCTTAGTGGGGCCTCTTGTGTTATGGGATAACCAAAAACTTTACTCCAGAGACAGATTCATTTTCACTTTTTTCTTTTTTCTTTTTCTCAGTTGGTTGCTTCATCCAGGCAGCATGACTTTTCCAATCTTATTGTTTCACAATAAAGCCCTTGTACTTTAGGAAAATAAATAGCTTTCTTAAATGTTGCCGATTTTTCTTCATTTAGGAGGACTAATGGGTACTTGACATGACAAATGAAGAGTTAAAAGTATGAAAATTCAATTGAATGAATAGACACGTTTAAATAAAAGTCATTCAATCGATGGGGTGTAATAAATCTTCGAAATAGTTTAATCTCAATATTATCAAAACCTTTCAAATATTGGGCAATTGCTACTTTTAGTATTCCTTAACCAATCAAATACACCATCACTAAGTGATATACACCATCACAAAGTGTTTCCATTGATTTTCTTTATTATTAGTATACTAATAATTTTAAAAGTTTAATTTATGGGACACGTTCTTTTGATGTAAACGATGGAAGTTTTGAAATAATTGAATTCTTTAGATAATTGAATGCAGAAGGCATTCAAGATGTTTCACTTCTATATTTTAAATAGTTATAACTTTTTTTAAATGGTTCATCATTTTATGAAAAACCATACAATAATTATATAAAACTCTAATACATTGCATTCACATATAATTAAATTAAATGATAGTATTTACTTGATATTTATAAAAATTTATAAAAAAAAATAATAATTTTTTTTTGACATATTAGACTGTAATAATCTTTTAAATATGAAGAATATTTCCTAGTTTGTATTAAGCCTAGGCTCATAAAGTGAATAGTTGATACTGGGATAATATGGGTAACCAATAAATAAAATCACAAGGGGCACCAAAAACAGTCGAATCAATAAGTGCAATGCGTACCAGTGAAGCACAAGAAAGAATTCAGAATCCCCAACACACCACTTTTGGAAAAAAGTGACAACTTCTTTTGTAAAATCAGCCAACACCAACCTCATTTCGGTCCTAATCCATCCTATAAAAGCAAGCAACGATGAGCAACCTTATAAATAAATATAACATAACATAAGGACATTACCAACAATTTTCCACACAATAAAACAGGCAAGTCTTCAAAATGAGGCCTACTAGTAACTCCACCACTACCGCAGGTGGAGTAGGTGTTGGATTTAGGAAATTTAACTCTCCAATTCCATTTGTCTTTGGGGCGCTGGCCCTCATGTTGGGGCTCATTGCCCTTGCATTGCTAATCCTAGCATGCTCACATCGAAAATCATCCTCCCCATCGCAGCCATTATCGCAGTCCCTGGCGCCTAGCACCGAAGAGAAAGCGGCACCAAAGGGGTCGGAGGCAGCGGACGATGAGCCGAAAATTGTTGTCATTATGGCTGGAGATGAGAACCCAACGTACTTGGCAAAACCAGTTGTGTCTAGCTCTCACTAATTGTTATAGTAAAGAAGTTTGAGGCCTATACAATTCGTATTATTTAGATTTTTTTTTTAATTTATCCTTTTCCAACATTATTTTGCCTTCTTATTAATTATTCCTCTGGTAACTATAGCGAGGGAAATTTGTACATAAGGATGAGAATATACATTCGTATCATCATGTGAACATCTTTTACAGTGTTTCATATGTTTTGTTGTCGCTGAGAGAGTACTATACAAGAAAGCTTGTGTTTCCGGTGAGAACGGATCAAGAGGTTCTTCGGTCCCGTTTCCATTTTGATGGAAAACCCTCTATTTTACCATTAAATTACAGGAAAGCTCCGGTTACTCAACCTCTAGACCAACTGGCTCACCGCAACGAGCCTTTGCAGTGAATCTACTCGCTACTATAGCTTATAAAAGCTTTGGCCAGTTACGCCCCTTCAGCAACCGGCTCGCCGTAATAGACCTTTGCAATGGGCACATTATTTTGTTTTATAATTTTATTTTATTTTTTGTTACACTATAGATGATGATTAGTACAGTTTGTTATATTAAAGATGGTGATTATATTCATTTTTCGAGTTAGTTACAAATTAAATATTGGTAAACTGCAAAATTTTTAATAGTAATATAGATGAGACTAAAATTGCGACAAATTATATTCCATTTAGCTTTTAGGCAATGTTACGTATCATAAATATTAATTGTTGATAAAGCTAAGGTTGATAAAGTATAGAAAGACAAGACAAAGGCCCAGATTATCTAGACATAGTGTGTAACTCCGCTACTAAGCTATTTTGAGTAGGGTTGTTCAAGATTTGGTTCAAGGTGAATTTAACTGGATTGCATTTTGAACAATTTGATTCATACTTTTATTGTACCAAATTGCTTTTAACAATTGAGGATTTTAAATGCACTTGCTTTAAATCTACATGATTGAGACTATATATATTAAGTAGGCAAACTATAGGTGAAAAACTAGGGAAACAAGTCAATCGAACCTAAAACCGGCTAAAGGTTAGATTTCATTGACTTCCTTAGGAGACTCAATTTTTTAATTGTTCAGCTATAAATTCGGCAAGAATATTAGGGTTTGCATAAAGGTTTGGAATTCTTATAATAGCAATATTGAGTTTTTTATTCACATAATTAAGTTCTTTTTATATATTTAACTGTAATTCTTCAAGTTTTACTTTTTACTAATAGTTTTGAGAGTCCCGTATAAATTGTGACTTGAATTAGATCAATTTGTTTTTAAATCTGTATGCATGCAACTCCCTCGACCCTAGAGTATATTTGACACGAATAACTGAAATGAATTCTCCAAAGAAAAAATGGATTGTGGGAGTGTGTGACTTAAACTATTGATTGGAGTCGTCAAACAGATATATGCCTTTATCTATTACATTGGAATTTACACCTAAATATGTTTTTGTTCTAACCACCTTGTATAAACCTCATATAGAGGATAGGCTAATTTGTTTGAAAAGAATATTTTCTATAATCTCTGATGAGATCCGATGATATTGTACATGACGTCGGTGAACAAGCTCCCCTTTTGATAAACTAAACCTTCAATTCAACTAACCATTTAGTCGTGTAGGAGTTAGTGTGTGATGGACGTTTATTTGTTGCATTAGATGCAATTGTATCGGTGCGAATTGTATGTGTTTGTTCGGTAGCATTAGTTGCTAAGTGACATAGCTTATGTAGTGTGGAATTCGTTTTAAAATGCTTCAAATACAAATTGTAAATAAGGAATACAAAGAGAGCATGGTTTCCCAAGCCTTGCATGTGCTTATTAGATGATAAAGATACTCTATTAAGTTGAAGTGCCTTATTGAGTTTTATATGTGACAACTATAATAAGTGATAAATTAAGTATTCATAAAATGGTTGTCCATATATAGTTGGATCGTATTGGTTAATTGCCATGATAGAAATGCGCTCAATAAAATGAGATTCCATGATGATCCTTACTAATGGTCCATTAGGCTTATAGTATAAGTCTGGTAATTTAGATCCACCGAGAGATTTGATGGATCTAAATTATAATCCTTACTAGTATTAGCATGTTTCATGCCAATTAATATAAAATTATATATAGTATCTCAACATATGCCTGGTAGTTTAGATCCATCAATGATCTAGGTAATTAGCATTGAATACAACATAAATTACATTTAGCCGAGCCGATTTGTCATAGCTTAACACTAATCTTTTTGAATTTTTAAAGTCAAATTCTCCAGACTGCCAATTGTCGACAGACATATAACAGGAGATAAGACACGATATGAATATATGTATGGTTACAGAGAAAAAATACAATAAATGATATGGTATTTGAAAAGAAGATACAATCATGACACGAATAAATATAACTGTGATCTCTACTTAATTTTCTATGTTTTTTTTTGCATTCATAGGAGTTTTTAATTCTCTCCGTAGTTATTTGCTCCATCGCGAGGGGAATACTGATATTATGACACGGAAGACCAAACAACAAAGATCCAAAATTCCTACCCTTAGGTGATGGATATTAGGAGTTATAGTGCAACCTATAAGCTCCTTCATATCAAGAAAAGTTGTTATAATTATCCATGGAAGAATTCCTTAGCCCTTTATTTTTTACCGTCTAAATTTAATTCATCTGCATTTACATATTAGGAAAAAAAAAATTTTTAAAATTGAACCCGAGTACAATATGTGTAATTTTTTTAACCTATTAATATTTATAAATAATACAGAAAGTACTTACTGTGGCATATTTTGTTAAGAGAGAAACAGAGAATCGAATTAGTTTTAAATTATTTTCATGAATTTGGATTAACTTAAAAACTATAAAGTTGCTTGTATATCCTAAATTCCCATGCAATGCACCAACGAAATGATATATACATTTAAAAAAAAAATCTCTACAGAGAAACAAAAATTACTACGAAAAGTGTAAAACTACAAAATATGTTATCATAGTATACTAAAAATTAAACGGTAAAAAAAAAAAAATTTACTTTTCAATTACTTTCCAATCAACAAACTCACGAGATATATAATGGATACAACTACACCAATATTTTTAACAATAGAGAAAGAATAATAAACCGATATGGAAATGAACAATAATTAGCAACTTAATAATAGAATATAGGTAGATGATAGTAATAATACATTGATGATGGGATAAATGCTTTAATTAATTTTTTTTTTTATGTAAATTGTGGAAAGACTTTGGAGGGGAATTATGAGAATCAATTATTTTAGCGAACAGTTAGATATAGCTATTACTGGTAATTTAACTAATATATTTAATTTTCAACATAGATAAAGAAACCCATGATAGATAAGTAATCTTGTTGTATTCCAAAGAAAACAATCATATTATGCCCCAATAGCCAACTTGCCAAGATAATCATTGAAAACAAGATCAATGAATTTCTCAGAGATCAGATTTATAAGTCAAAAACAAGAAAACATAATATGTAGGGACTACAAATTAAAAATGTTTGATACAGAAAATTTTAAATGGAAATGGAAATGGAAATGAAGTTGATATATTATTGAAAGTACACATCTGAAAGGAAATGGCAAAAGAAACCTCATCTTGCATCCTGAGCAGAAGTTATTGTAACGACCGTTTTTTTTTGGCATCAATGAAGCGGGAAAGGAATTATATCTTTGATTGTTTAGCAATCTTAAACCATTCGGTATGGAAGGAGCCTTCCATGTCAACCCTTTCATATGTATGAGCACCAAAATAATCTCTTTGAGCCTGGACTAGATTGGCAGGCAATCTTGCTCTTCGGTAAGTATCGAAATAAGCGAGACTTGATGACATACCAGGAGTGCTGATACCTGAATTGATAGCGAGGCAAACAACTCTTCTCCATGCGGATTGTCGATCGATAATTTCTTTCGCAAACTCCGGGTCAACTAGAAGATTGGCAAGCTCTGAGTTACGATCATAAGCCTTCTTGATCCTGTCTAGGAAAATAGCACGGATGATGCATCCTCCCTTCCAAATTCTAGCCAGTTCACCCAGCTTTAGGTCCCATCCTTTCTCGGTGCTCTTTGTGCGAATGAGGTTCATTCCCTGTGCATAACTGCATATCTTGGATGCATAGAGAGCCTGCCTCACATCATCAATCAACTTCTTTTTGTCAACTTCTTGTTCTACCAAGATATCATCAAAGCCACCTGCCTTGAACACCTCAGCTGCTTTAGTTCTCTCCTCCTTTAAGCCACTGAGAAACCTCGAGTCCAAAGAAGCAGCAATTGTAGGAGCAGCAACTGACAAATCAGCAGCTTGTTGAACAGTCCATTTTCCGGTTCCTTTCATGCCCGTCTTGTCCAGAACCTTGTCGACCAAATAACCCTCGCCTTTATCATCTTTGATTCCGAAAATGTCACCTGTAATTTCAATCAAGAAGCTGAGAAGCTCACCTTTGTTCCATTCATCAAAAACAGCTTTCAGCTCGTCATTTGACAGTTTCCCTACAGATTTGAGCACATCATATGCCTCTGCAATCAGCTGCATGTCACCGTACTCGATTCCATTGTGAACCATCTTTACGAAATTACCAGAGCCACCTTTTCCTACATATGTAACGCAAGGGCCACTGTCTGGAACTTGAGCTGCCACCTTGAGAAGAATATCTTCAATGTGCTTGTAAGCTTCAAAAGAACCACCAGGCATCAACGAGGGCCCATGCCTAGCACCCTCTTCACCACCAGAAACTCCCATCCCAAGGTAGAGTAGACCTAACTCTGACACTTCCTTCTCTCTTCTCTCTGTATTCTCATACCACTCGTTACCACCGTCTATAATGCAATCACCTTTCTCCATGTAAGTTGAAAGAGTCTTAATAGTTTGATCTACGGGAGCTCCTGCCTTAACAAGCATGATAACAACTCGAGGCTTTTGGATAGACTTGATAAAAGATTCTGGATCATGGAAGCCATATAAAGGAAGATTTCCTTCAGCCTTGGCCCGTTCAACCGTCTCATCAACCTTTGAGGTTGTTCGGTTGTAAACAGAAATGGGAAAGCCTTTCTCTGCGATGTTGAGAGCCAAGTTCTGTCCCATAACAGCCAGACCAGCTAGGCCAATTCTGGTAGGTTGTGGAGGGGTAGCCATCTCTTCCCTGCATAGAGCACAATAAATAATTCTAAATAACAAAATCGGGACAAGAGTATGCAGGGGCTCTAAAAAGGTTATATTTTTTTACACGTACAATTGAGGTAAGTCTTACATGGTGCATTATTCATGTATACAGAATAGCTTTAGGGTTACCACTCTTGTCAAGTGTCTCATGAGATTTTTCCTAGTACTAAATGAAAAGCATCATTCATAGCTCTGTTTTCCTTTTCAAATAAATGGTGCTCGGTTGAAAATGTAGAGGCAATCTATGACTTGCACATCGGCAACATAGGTTCAGATCCCTACATAGCCTCTCCTCAATTCAAGACCTTGCTAACAATTCCTTTTACATCAACATATAACGTAATAAAACCATTATTCACACAATTACCATGCCATTGTATGGGATATTAGATATGAAATTCCTTTTCAGTTACATCTCTTCCTTTTCCCTTCGTCAATCGGGTTCTTGTATGCGTGGTGTAGAAAGAATAAATGCGAACTGAATAGCCAGAAAGACTTCACACTTCATTAGATTCTACCACGGATCCTACTATACAGAATTTCAATTTACTCTAAAATCTGAACTAAGAATTAAATTGACAAAACAAGGAAAGTTGCAGCAGCATTAATCAAAGTTGTTGTTGACTTAGTAGTCCGTGAAAAAGAATAGAACAAGAAGTCCCAAAATCATCACATATGAGTGTGATAAAGACAAGAACACGAATCTACCAAAAAGATGGCTATTAAGCGGCAAAAGGCAGTCATCAAATGAAATTAATGCAATCAGAAACATGAATTGAATAAAAATCACTAATTCAAACAAACCCAGATCGCAAAATTCCCAAAATAAAGTTTCAAACTATACTGAACATTTCGAACCCAACAAAAGTTTCTCAACTTCGCGGTGAGTTGAGATCATAAACTACGAAAAGGTTCAATCTTTTTTTTTTTTTTGGTGAATAAAAGGTTCGATCTTCGAGTAAGAACAATTAAACCAAACTATTATGTTTCTGTTTCTTCATCTGGGCAACTGAAAAAAAAATCAAACATTATGCGAAACGTTTTACTGAGAATTGCAAAAGAATAGAAGAAAGAGATTCAGTACCTGAAAGTAATTTCTATTGAGAATGAATGAAGACTTGATCTTTTGCAATAAAAATCAAAAGATGGAAGAAATAACGATCTGGGTAATGGAGATATCGAAGAAAAAGAGATCAAAGTGAGAGAAGAAAGGCGTTGGATTGAAGAATGTAAGGCCAAGGAAGACAATGGTATAATACCAACTCAACTACCGAGTCTTATAGGACCCAAAAAACAAAACTCTTCAGAGTGTGAAGACGAGGGGGTAGGCGGGTGCGGGTCAAATGTGTCCACTTCCACCCCAACTACCCTCTCTCTCTCTCTCTCTCTTTTTCCCCTCGGCTCGGGTATGGCCATCGAGTTCTGACGCCGGCCTTTCCTGGTCCCATCCAGCCTCAACCAATGTTCATATGTTGTGTTCTAGAAGGAAAATGCAAATGGGAAATAAGTTTGACCAAAATGAACCAATCCAAAATAAATATGTATATATGTGTGTGTATATATATTTTTTCCAGTTTGGTTTAAAAATTTTTTAAATCTAACCAAACTGAAAATCTATAAACTAGATCAATTTGGAAAATTGAAACAGAAACGTTTGAAAAAAATAAATAGATAAATAAATAAAGTACTATTTTACATGTGATTAATAAAGTTTTTTTATTGAAATATATTAATTGAAAGAAACATTAGTCTACACTTTTTGAAATATACGTGTACATAATATCATTGTCATAAGTTATTAAATTATGTAAATAGTCAACACCAACTTTATATAATATGTTGACTATAAATAAAGTTAACCAACACATATTTGAAGTTTCTCAATTGGATAAAGATTTAAACTTTGCAAATTTGTTGCTTCGGGCATGTGCCAATTGTTAATGGTTATAAACTTAGGAAACTTCAAAGTTTTAGGAATGATACTGAAAAAGATCTTATGAAAAATGTATCCAATTATAGCCTTGTAGGTAATTGATGTATACGTAAGTTTATGCAAAACTAAATATTACTTTTGTTATAACGGTTCTTAATTGATTTTTCTCTAATCCAGAGCAATGCTACTAGATTGTAGTTAAGAAATTCTTGAGATACCTACACTAAACAAAGAACTATATGTAATTATAGAGCTAAGCAACATGAAGTCGTTGGATACTCCAATTTGGATTTCATACATTGTTCAGATGATTTGAAATGTACTTTAACTTATATTTTCATGTTTATTAAAGGAGCAATCTCATGTAAGAGTGTCAAATAAGATTTAATAGCTTCATCTACCATGTATGCAAAATTTATAACATGTTATGGAACTATGACATAAGCTAATTTGTTAAAGAATTTAATTTGTAAGCTTATAGTTATGGAGTCCATCACTAAACCACTGTTAATATGTTATGATAAGAATAAAGTAGTGTTCGTTTCTCAGAAAAGCAAAAGTTTGAGTGGTCAAAACATGCTGAGATCAAATATCTCAATAACAAAGCTATGCTTACTAATTCATTAAGGTTTTAGACCTATTGTATTCCAAAAACATGTCAAGGATATGGATATTTTAGAGTATTTTAATTTATTTGGTTAGTGGAAATATTATTTAACTATTTTTCTTTAGAGGTTTTCTTATTATATTGACTTTATGTTATCTACAAATTTATGTTTGTTGAATTTGTATTTATAAGATGATAAATTTTGAGGTATTCTTCACATACATGCTTATAATTTTGTTAAATTGTATAATTTTGATATTTTGAGAACTTATGATTTTTCAAAAGATAAGCATATGTGATTGTGATATATCCTATTTGTTAGTACATGTCTTTATTTTTAATTTGAAGGCATATATAATTTATATTTAAACATTTGTAGATTTCTTATTGTAGCTTATTCTTAAGTATGTGTAAAGGACTAGCAAATAATAATATAGTGTTTTTTTATCATTTATGATATTATTACTTATCTTTTTTTTTTTTTAAGGCATGAATAATGTAGATATAAGCATTTGTAGATTTTTTTATTACAACTTGTTGTTGAAGTATGTTTATGGGACTAATTTTGGATAATTTGTGATATTATTAATTATTACATCACTAAGTCTTAATTTTTTTGGTTAAATTACTACATCTTAATTTATGTAAACATTAGTCCTAATATTCATGATTTTTAAAGGTCCTAAGACAATAAAAGCATAACAAATGTGATTAGTGAATATTTGTGATTGTTTTTACATTGGATTATATTTAAGTTATATATTTAAGCTATACTACAATTAATTATGGTCACATTAAAGTTTATTATTAGATCTATTTGTAATTATAATTAATGTTGACTAAGTGGGAGGATATTTGAAAGTTTTCCAATTTGTTGAGTTTCCATTAAAAGTTTAATAATTATAATTTGATGAGATTTATTAGTTAGGCTAAATTATTTATTTGATCAATTTATATGTTATGTCCATTTACACCTTATTTAAAGATGCAACTAACTAGATGGCTTAATGTAGGTTCGTGAATAGAGAGCCTTATTAAATTATTATAAATTAGTTAGGTACAACTTCTATTCCTTATTGCTTGACACAATAAAACAAACCTTAATTTGTTTATTCCATTTAAAACCCTCAGTAAGTAGGAGAAAAGGAGGAAGACCTAATCACATAAATCAATACCACATTAAAAGTTAATGATGAGTACAATCAACATATGTACACATAAAATAGTTACCTATACACGGTATTCTAAATTTATCTATGATCTAGGCTATCTAAGTAATTGTGAAATTTAGATGAAGTAATTAAGTAGGATATAAGATATTTGTCTCCTAATTTGTGCAAGATAGATGGGCTGTAGACCAATTAGTGATCTTTTATTTAACACTATGTTTGGTATGAGAAGAGAAATTATGAAGGAATGAATATGAAAGAAAAGAATATGAGGGGAAGCAATTCTAGGGTATTTGATACCTTTCAATGTATTTGTGTAACAAGAGAAGAAAAATGAAATGAATTTTCATCATTATTAAAGACAAAGTAGAATGTAACATAAAATTCTAAACATACCCATAAACAATAAAGGAAGAAGAGAAGGCAAATAAAAGATAGCAAACTTGGAATTACAATTTTTATTTCACTTTACCTAACATTTCTCTCCATTTTAGTGGGGAATAATAACATTTAGGGAATTTTTTTTTTCCCCATTCCTTCTCTCCCTAATTTCCATTATAGCCAAACAATGGATTTGTACTTTTTGGACTTCTCCATTCCAATTATTTTCCTCCCCCTTTCCTTCTTTGCAAATGTAGTATAAGTAGGCTAGAAAATTGGGAGGAATTAACTAGGGTTATACACATGATACTTAGGCTCATACAATATATGTAAGTATAGCAATGATTTTCTTAAAGATAAAAATTTTACACAAATGCATTGAGGATACTCGACTACGAGTCTAAATAACATGATAATTTCATGTAGTTGAAGTTTTAAGTTCTATTGATGATGAATTTGCCATGAGGGGAGCTTAGGCTTAAAGATGGATTGCTTACGGATTATACCTACATAAGAAGCAAATGTTAGCTATTGAAGGTACTAAATGTATGTATGTACTCTAACACTTAAGTTAGTAGGGAGATCAAGATTATCATCAATAAAGCAATAAGGAAGAATTAGGGTTTTAGGTTTCTTGACTCAAAGCTTTTAGTGATGTAGACAAGAGTTGAAGTATCAATATATATAGAAAGTAAGATTTTTGCATAATTTGTAAACACCCAAAAATATATAATAAATAAATAAGTATAAAAAATAAATCTTTTAGAAGGATATATCTCCAAATTTCATTTTCATCCAAATCTCTTAAAATCTTAAATGTATATATTTAATTCTTCTCTATTCTCCGCATACCATTAGATGTTTCCTTTCTATTCTTATAGAGTTTCTTTTTCTCTTCATCAGCTTAATGTGTTGAGCAATGTTTTTCCCACAAGGAACTTAGACATGGGAGAAAAATAAATAAAGGGGAGCACATTTTATACAAGATTCGTGGCAAGTTTGATATTTCAAGTGTTCACGATAAATTCTTGTAAGTAATTGATTAAAAATCGAATATTTGGGTTATGGTTCCACAAAACTTGTGAGTGCACAAGAATGGTAAGGTGAGCCATGCATATAATTAAGAAAGTTGTATTGTCTTCTTTTTAGTATTGTTGTAAAATTTTGATCTTGAAGTGATAAAATAAAGTTGTTTGATTCATTGAAGAAAATGATGTTTTTGTTAAAGGAGTTTTATACAAATATCAAGATATGTTGCAACCAATTTTAAGGATACTTCACAATTTATCATTAATAATAATAATAATTAATTAACTAACTATTTTTATTAATTGCTTTCTATGAACAACATAAGCTAATAAATATTGATTCTTATTGGTACATATAAATTCTCTTTTTACAATTTAACTATTTTCTACTATATATATCCTATTAAATAATTATTTGTATAAGATCTACCATTTATGGAATAAGATTTATGATACATACTACATAAGTATTAGTTTGATTGTACACACACACACACACATATATATATATATAGTTGAGTGCTATACCTAATAGTCATATGTTATAACCTAAACAACTTATCCTATATATTATATGTCATACAATATCTTATTTTAATTATAATATATATATATATATATATGACTTTGTGTTACCTTGCCAATAACTTATATATGTAATAAAATAGATTTTCTATATATTATAACATTACATATGTAATAGTTTTTAATATAGTAAACAATTATATATTAACATATTTATAGGTATTATAGTCTAATACATATCGTAACTTGTTTAATATATAATATGTTAATAATTTCATAATAGTAGGAAATTACTTATTTTGCTTTAACTATAATAAAGAAATAGCTAATATTAATAACAATAATTTAAAAAAAAAAGGTATAGAATGTCATAAATAAAGCATAAGTTATAAGTGTATGTTGGGGGTTAAGTTAGTTAATATTAGAAGTCGTAATAAGGAAGAAGTTTAGGTTATGATAGTGGCTAATTAGTATGTAGCTAATCGATATCAAAAATTAAGGTTGAGGATTCTATTGTTAAAAAGCCCTTATTGTCAGGTACGTGTATACTTAGTTATTGGTTATGTGTGTTAGGTTAGTGAATAAAAATGGACTAAAAAAAATTATATGGCCTACTAATGCTTACTACAGTTGCTTGGCTTAGCTTAGAGACTTGTAGTAGTAGATTCCTAAGAGATACCCTGTTGATTGATATGTAGCGTTGCATATTAACATGATATAGGTAAATTTAGAGACTCATAGGTATTAGGGCCAAAGTGGCAAGTCCTAATACTGTACTATGTATATTATGTGTTTGGAATCATGAGTTATTGTAAGTCTTGAGACACCAAGACTGTATGATCTATTAGACCTATATGAAAAGATAATAAATGAATGCATGATTTATTTATCTAAATTTATGCATGTGAGTATGAATTGTTTGTCATGCGAATGTGATTGTTGTACACACATGCTGGGCATAAGCTCAACCATTAAGGATTTTTTTTTTTTTCAACTACAAGTCATTTAGATGAATTTACTAAATTTGATTGGTATGAAAATAATTATTACGATCACTAGGATGGAAAGAGTTGCAATTACTATTATTATTACGACGATGACTAGTAGCATTAATGTTTATTATTAATAGTCAAAGGTGTAGACTCCAGTTGACATTCATATTATATTTATAGTTATAGTGAATTGTTTGTAAGTCATTCAGATTATATTAAACCATGGAGATTGCTAATTATATCTGTTTACAAGTCATGGAGGTAATTTTGGATAATGTAGTTGAATAAATAGAGTTTGATGTGTCATTAGATTCAAGAAACATACGGTGAGTTACATACCTAAAGTTATGGGATGTTATATAATCTCATTGTATCTTTCCAGATTCATTGTTAGAATGAGTTTAAGGATATGATCTAATTGTATTATGTATCCGATACGCTCCTCATTTTAAGTTTAATAAAAAATGGCTCACTTTTGATGTAGAATGAACATCCTAAAGTGGCCCAAGGTGTTAAATCTTATTCCTATTTTTAAGTTTGAAATTTCAGCCTTCATATTTTGACATTCAGAATTGTTAGTTTAGTATTGTTGACTGCTAGAAAAATGCCATAATATAATGTCATGTATCCAGCAAACAAGAGACGACCTAAGGAGAGAAAAGGGGGAAAGAAATTTCTCAAAATCAAATGGGTGACTTGGTTCTTTTTCTTTAAGGCTTGGTGGGACGAGCGTAGTAAAGAATTGGTTTTAATTTTCCTCCTATCGTAGAGTCAATGTCAGCACATGGTATGTATGTAATCAATGCGTAAGCAATTTCAACACGAACCAATCGAGTGAATTGTCCAAATGTTAAACATTTTGAGTTTGATTCCCATTACAACCGTACCACAATGACTTGTTTTCTCGAAAGATACGTACATGTTATCGGATGCATGAGAATTACCGTTGTCAAAGTTGATGCTTCAATTGTGTTTCCATCAATGATGATAACATCTAAATAATTAACGATTGATATGATTATTTCATCTAAATTATTATATGCTTGATCATGAATGGTTAGAATACTATCAAAACAGTAAAACTGAAACGATAGATATGAATCCAAGTTTTTGTAATTATACGCTCAATATGTTGGATATTCCAAATTCTAAAACCGGTTTAAAGACATACTGTCCTAAATTTCTCCATTATACATAGAAAGTGAAATTTCCCGACCGATATATCGAACAACTAATGACAATTTTAGTCCAAACAATGTCCACCCCCCCACCCCAAACAAGGGCAGTGGGTGAATGGTGAGCCTAGAAAATGAAATGAAATAATATGGGGAGCCTACGGAGAATGGTTGCCATCACAATCGAGTGATTGAATGAGTGGTGACTCCAAGAGCACATGCATGATAAGCATGTATTTAGGAGACGGTCTACAACTAATCAAGGGGTTAGTTAGGAATCAATTGACAAAGCTATATGGAAGGGCCGATTACAAATTTATATGCTTTGACCGACCAAAATTTAGTAAATAATAAACTCTAAATGGATCTTCATTTTTCAATAATCTATTCCGAATATGTTCTAAGAAGATACCTATTTCCATAACTACCCAAAAAATAGTTTGCATGCTGACATGCTGTGAATAGCCACCTAATCTTCTCAGGTTAATGGAAGTTAGGATATCTGATGGGTAAAGTGAACATAAGCTGACGGGAGATGAGCTTAAACATGCGAAACAAGAGTCACTTGTCTTTCACTATGTTGAAGACTCCTCCCTTTACTCGCCTTAATAATTAAAATTTCAACTTTCTGACCCCCAAAAAATCAGGCACAGGTTATAGGCATTGCACGACTCACTTAAAGTAATGAGCTAATAGAATGTAAACTTTTTTTTTTCTTTTTCGTATTAACTTTTTTATAGTGATAGATTATAATTTACCATATTAGTTGCATGTAAACAACTATCTCAAAGCTAAGGAAGAACCACACATTGCTTAGGGCTTCACAATTTTTTTTTTTTTCATTTTCAGTAAATTTTTATAAATCTTATGTAATTTCTTTATTATTTTAAAGTGCATAGTTAATTAAACTCATTGAATAACATTATTTCATTAAATTAGTTTTTATGAACCAATAACTAGTTGACATGAATTCCTGAATAATATTAATTGATAATAAAATATAAATGATGAGCTTATAAAAGCATAATTTTATTTAAAATGATTGATATATAGTAAGAACACTCGATTAATGGGAAGGTGGGTTTAAGGATTCGATCTTGGACGTTCCAAGTTAAATGGTTAAGAAAGTTAGATTACTGCACTTTATTTGAAGTATTAATAACGCACAATACAACTAAGCTTGATTGTCTTATTTTTAAGATCGATATAGGTTATATATTAGATCTGAATCAAGTATATGAAGGAATCGTGTTCTTGAATGAGAACACTTGCCTAGGAATTCATCATTCTTGGATGGCGGTCAATATGAGGTTCGGGGTTTACGTTTCAAAGTGATGTTGTCTCCTCATTGCTTCTTCTCTATCGATTATTTTTCCAAGTATCGATACAAGCTTAGGTTTTTGAGCACTCATGAAACTAAAGGTGTTGGAGTGAACTTAGGTGGGTCGCTAGGACTTTAAGTCACACTTGGAGCTCGACATGGTAGTATCTCCACTAGATTTTTCATATCCCCCCATGCTAACATGGTTCCTTATACTTTAATTAGTATTTTGTTTTCAAGTGATGGGGTGTCCTTAGTCGAGTCGTTCTACCGAAGAGTGTTGTAAGTAGGCTCATGGGCTCCATGACTAGGTCATGCCTGGTACGAAGTACTAAAACTTCATAGGTTGCTGAGTAGCAAAGGACTTAGTGCATTGACAGGGACGATGTACTTGGTTCGAAGCACTAATCCTTTAGGTATAAGTATCACTAGGGTGCCCAAGTTAGGGATGTGAATCAACCCGGTATGGTTAAAGCTTAAGACATTCAAGTGTATATGGATTGGCGAGAGTACCCAAGCATTAAGGATGTACATCAAATCGATTGTGCTTGGGGCCTTTATTCCTTTAGGTAGTAGTATTGGCAAAGGGTCTGGTTTAAGGATGAAAATCGCAAATAGTTGTTTAGAGTAAACTAGCTAAAAAGAGAGTAGACAAGTGTATAGAAACTTGTCTTTCATTAATTCATGGATATTTGCATATACATTAAGCTTTTTACAATACTTTTCATAAAATAAGGTCTTAAGTTATTGGCATTCCATGTCTTCAGAATGAGTAGCCTATTGAAGGTCTCAAACCTATAAGCTCCATTACTCGCATCTTCCCTCATTTGCATGAGATCCTCTCAATTCGATACGAGCTTTCTGACCTTTCGTAAGAGTCAATAGCTTCTAGCTCACGACACATTAGGTCTCCAAGTTGAAAAACCTTGTGCTTAACCTTCTTATTGTAATAGTATGTTACCCACTGCTAATAAGCAGTTACCTAAGCTCTAACAACATCGTGTACCTTGTTGATCGTGTTAAGGCTCACCCGTAAGGCTATTCAATTGGTGTTAATGTCGAAGTTCTAAACCTTGCTCATTGAAGGCTTTAACTCAATGGGTAAGATGGCTTCGAAGCTAAAGGCAAGGAGAAATAGGTTTCCTTAATGGAGGTCCTATGAGTGGTTTTGTATCTCCAAAGGATGTTTGGGAGCTCGTCGACCTACTTCCCCTCTATTCGCTCCACTCCCTTCTTCAAGTTGTCGAAGACTATCTTGTTGATTGCACCGAGTTGGTTGTTAAACTAAGGGTAGGTAATCGAGGTAAAGTGGACCTTAATGTGGTGTTTCTCACATAAGTCCCTAAATTTGGCGCTATCAAACTATTACCATTATCCGTAATTAAGGTATAGGTACCCTAAACCTATTGAAGACATTAGTGAAGATGAAGTATTTGGCCACTCTAATTGTGATAGTAGTGATTGCCTAAGCTTCTACCTACTCGGTGAAGTAATCCATGACTACCAGGATGAATTGATGACCTTTGGATGCTTTAAGGAAGGGTCCGAAGACGTTAAGCCTCTATTAGGCAAATGGCCACTAGCTCGTCATGGGATGAAGGTCAACGCTTAGGGCATGGCTAATGGGCACATGCTTTTGACACTTGTGACATCTCTAAACCATAGCCTTTATGTCTTTTTTCATTATCTGCTAATAATAGTTGAGGCTGAAAGCTCATATGTAGAGCACCTAGGCTTAAATATGATTGTTGTAAACCTCGATGTACTACTCTTCAAGAGCATGGATGTCATCTTAGGGTTTAAGACACCAAAGGAGTAGGATGCTATGCCTATGGCGATAGAAGACTTCATCAATGACAGTATGCTTTATTGCATTGTAAGCAAACCTTTTAGCTTTGCCCCTATCCTTAGGCAATGTCCCTATCTTAAGATGGTCAATTATTAAATCCATCTAGTAAGGCTCTTCAAAAGAGGGTCAGATCTCCAGCACTTCATGCTACCGCTCTTTGATAATGCACTTCAGGACATACTATAGGAAGATCTATTTATCATTCTTACTCTTCGACTATCCACAACGAGATTGTTGTAGACGTGAGCTCTGACAGTCTGTTTGCTTCTAAGTTCTTTACTCGAGGAATTTTATTGATATTCTACTAAGTGAAACAGGAAGCAAAATCCTATACTACTTGAAGATACTTTGTTACAGTCTCTCCTTTTGTCTTATACTCCCCTTTGACTGGTTGTAAAATGAGTATAGAGTCCAAGTAGATCTCCAACTTCTCAACCTCGATGTCTTTGGTGATCTTTAAGTTGTAAATGAGTGCTTCATACTTAGCCCCACTATTACTTATAAGGAATCCAAACTTAAACGCATGCAATAACCCAGTATCATAAGGCCTTGCAAACTATGTCTACTATACTCCCTGTCACGCCCCGAAGCGGCAAAGTTGTAACAGGCCCCGCCGCGTAAACCATCCTAAGATAGAAGTTGACCTTACAATCGTTATCTTAGACCTGATCTACACAAGGCGTCAACGATTAACCCGCTTTGAAGTAAACAGTTTGTAATTTAAATAAATCATTAATCTAAGAAAGTGAGGAAATATATATATGCTATAATTCAGCTATTGTAATTAAGATTTACAATATTTCTCCGTAATATATTTCCTAGTTGTTACATTATTTAAAATGAAAAGTAATTCTAAAATAAAAACTTAAACCTTAAAATATGTGTTTATTCTTCACATGTTTTTCCTCACTCCCTAGGATCCAGCAGTTGCTAGCTTTAGAGTAGTTGTTGCCGCTTCTTGGCCAGCACCTACACGATGTCTATAGGAATGTGAGCAACCACAGCTCAGTAAGTTAGGACGGAGGACTTAAAACTATACCATACACACAACAAGGTTTTCAATCACTTATTAGGTGCAATGCATGTGCAAGCAAATGCAATCGCACGACGTTGTCCGGCTCGTCGTGAGATTAGAGAAATTGCGCCCGCTCTAATCCGGGTTGAGGAGTTGCCGTTAATGCAACAGCTTACGACTAAACCCAGGCTTGTGTAATGGAGACCTTGCTCCTCCTGCGACTACCTTCGAACCACTGCCTTCACCCTCGCCGCGACCTCCTCTCCTGTCACTTAGTTCGACTGAGGATGAAGAAGGGACCATTTTGCAATCCTGCGCTATCCCTTCCGAAGGGGTCGGTATTTGGCCAGAGAGTCCTAAGTCCCCCTAACGGGTTACCATGCATGTCCGATTATGATTACTGGTCGGATATTTAATTAAGTCCAGTTTAGGGTGATCAATCCTTTCATACAATTCATACCATATGTGCCTGAACAACAAACAGAATCATAACATCACCCATAATCAAGCACATGTACACATTCAACTATCTAACAAGCACAACCAAGCATAATCTTAAGCCTCCAAAATACAGCATTGTATTAATCCCAACTTACCTCGACTCCTCATTCACTCATTCGAGGTCCGATTCGCTCAGGTCATCGCCGATCATCCCTATAACACAAACGTGGTTTCAGCTTTTCATATAACTATTATAGGTTCGTTTTATTCTATAACGCTTATTGTTAGGTTTTGTTTAAGGTTTAATATGCCTAATTATCTAGGTATTAAGTCTTTTACCATTATTCTAGGTTTAGGGTTAGGTTCAGGTTCAGTTTTCGCATCGATTTCTAAATTAGGTTTTTATTTCGATTTCTAAGTAATGTTTTAGATTCCAACCCTAGAATTTCGTTCCAACCCTAGAATTTCGTTCCAACCCATAAGGTGAAATTAATCACATTACTTCCCGATCTCCTAAATACCATTATTACCTCTAATTAGTATTTTATTTCATCCGGTACACTTAAATCCCTATTTGTGTACCGAATTTACTCCTAATGTGAGAAATTTTTTACATTTTTCATATAATTACATAAATTCAAGTTTCTTATCAGATTTATTATATATCCCTATTATTTATATAATATCAATTTTTATCCTAATATTTTCTATTTATTATATTTTCAAAAATTACACATTATGCATTATTGCATATTATGCACATAATGCATTTCTAATATTTCTATCACTCTAATTATCATCTCTAAACATCAATTATCATTTCAAAACGTCTAAATTCATCCTAAATCAGATTTTACTCCAATTTACCCTAATTTACAAAATTATCTTAAAATGTACTATTTTTCCATATTACCTATTTACTACATAATTAACCTAATAATTACATCTAACACTCTAATTGCTACAAGTATCATACTCCATCAGATTTTAACATCCTAAAACATCTACTTATTCACTAAGTCAGTAATTAATTTCCTAATCACCTAATTAACTCCACATTACCTATTTTATGCCTCATTTTAGGGCCTAAAAATTATCTAAAAATTTAAAAAATTAATTTTTGAAAACAGGCTTCATAGCACTGTTCTATATCATCTAAGTAATCTACAGAAAAATTTTGGGCTTGAAACTACACTCCTAAGGTTATTTATTTCTAAACTGAAACATGCTCGGTTTTGCACGATTTCTTAGGGACCATATATTACGGAACATAATTTCATCAAAATAATATTTTTCCTACAAACTATACATACAAAAATATCCCAGAATAACAAAATTCATAATTTTCTAATTATATTTACTATTTTTACAAAATTATACAAGATTCGGGTTGGAAATTGGACTCACCGATTTGGGTGGCTCCGGCCACCGCGGGCCGCCGTGGCCTTGTCGGCCGGCCTGGGCGCTGCCACCACCGTATGGTGGTGGTGGCCGTCCACTCCCAGCTCCTCGTCTGGTGTGGGTTCCCTTTAAAATCCTTAACTGCACAGTTTTTCTTATTTTTTTTATTTTCTGGATTTTCTCTCTAATTTTCTCACTTTCCAAACTGTCCAAATGAGCTCTATAAAATTTTTCCCTATTTATAGACATTTGCTGTAATTAATATGCATTAATTTGACAAGACTTTGTCCAAATTCTTTGATTTTTGGCTTTTAAGTTGTTCAATTTTTATTGGCTAATTTTTCTTTTTCTTATCCTGACATGCCATGACCTGATATTGATGCTTCTTATCCTCTTCTGATTTTTCCATAATTATTTTATAATTTTCTTTAATTATTTGCTTAGTTTTTTGCCAAATTAGGTAATTACGCGTATTTTTATCTACATGTAAATACATGTGGGGTACACGTGGACATTCCTAAATATTATTTTGGTCATTCTAAAATTTTTAGTATACATATAATCTATCTCTAATAATTTATTAGTTATTAAATTATATTTTTTGCCTTTTCGGTAATTAGCAATTATTATGCTTAAAATTTGAAAATTTTATAGTCTCCTATTTTACTATTTATTTTCTTAAATTTAAGTTTACGGGGTCATTTTTACTAATATTTCTCTCAATAGTTTATAATTTGGGTGTGATCGGATCCTTTAGCCAATCACCCTAAACCTTGGGTTCTAATCTCAATCCTACGGTTACTTGGCTTAACTTTGGGGCTTACACTCTCCCTTAAGTAAAGGTTTCATCAACATGGAGAGTCTATACCGATATGTGAACCTCAATCGATGCTTCCTCCTCTCTAATGTACTTAGGGATGAAGTTCGCAAGGACTTATGCCTTGATATCCTACCTTAGCTGAAATTGAACTCCATGAGCATTAAGCTCTAGTGAATCCTTGACCATGTAACTAGAGGTGGCGGGCTTCTACAAGATGGTTCATAGTAGTTGGTCAGTGAGAATAATGATAAGGTGAGCTTTAATGTACGGCCTTAATTTCCTCATTGTGATGACTACTGCTAAGGCAAATTTCTCCACTTATGTGTACCTAGTCTCTAAGCCTTACGATATATGACTAACGTAGTAGACCAACTTATGCTCTTGTCCATCTACTAGAACGAGTATGGAAGATAGTGCTCGATCACTAACTATCGGGTATGAATAAAGCCTTTCCCCTAAGATGATTTGGAGAGTACGAGTAGGCTTGCCAAGAACCACTTGAGCTCGTCAAACATAGTCTGGCATTCTTTCATCTAAGTAAACTTTAATGGGTTCTTTAATAGATTGAAGAACTAGGAGTACTTATCAATACTTCGAGACACAAAATGATCGAGTGCAACAACCCTTACCAATGAGCCATTGTACTTCCTTGATAATTGGAGGGGCCTTCATCTTGCGAATAGCTTCGATCTTATTTAGGTTGGCCTATAATGCCACACTTAGTGACCATGAAGCAGAGGAACTCACTCGAAGCCACCCATAAAGACACACTTTTGGAGATTTAGCTTCATTTGATATCTACGGAATGTATTAAATGTCTCACGTAAGTCCTTGATGTGGTTAATTGTATCTCTACTCTTAATGATCATATCGTTGATGTATACCTTGACATTTCTTCCGAGCTATGGCTTAAAGATTGTTGTCACCAACCTCTAGTATTTGCCTTAGTGTTCTTGAGGCCAAAGGGCATGACTCCGTAGCAGTATATGCCAAAGTAAGTGATAAAGGATGTGTGCACTTAGTCATTGAGGGCCATGCATATTTGCTTGTAGCTTAAAAAGGCATCCATGAAGTTAAGCATTGCATAGCTCGACATCAAATTGATAAGCTGGTCGATCTTAGGGAAAGGCAAGCGGTCTTTTGAGCAAGCCTTATTAAGGTCCGTGTAATCTACACACAAGTGCCATTATCTGTTGGACTTCTTAACTAACACTATGTTAGCTAGCCAAGTCGAGTAACGCTCTTCCCTTATGAGTTCAGCTCGAAGTAGCTTTTACAACTCTTGTTCAATGGCAGTTCGTCACTCCGGTGCAAAGTGTCTTCTCTTCTATTTGATGGGCTGCATATTACGATATATTCAAAGGTAGTATGTCACCTTAAGGATATCAATGATGCCTGGCATGTTCTTGAGGGAAGATCCAAGGATGTTAACGTTATACCAAAGGTAACTGATGAGCTGGTCTCTTTGGTCGGCAAATGGCAATGCCCTTATCCATGTTATTTGTTCGAGGTTGCTCTTAAACTATATTTCTTCAATTTTCTTAATAATCTCTCCCTGTGAGCTATGCGTTTCCTCTAGCCCTAACTCGATGAGCATCACCAGGTTACGAGTAATGTCCTTGAAGTAGAGTGATCAAGAAAGCTTTTGATCATCTCAAGCTACGTCAACTCCTATAGGCGTGGGAACTTTACCTTTAAGCACCATTAACTAATGTACATGTCAAACTTATTAAGACTTAGTCTCCTTGGTATGGTGCTGTACAAGAACCAATGATTAACAACAACAAAATCAATCAATTGTGAGGCAACGTACTTGTCGTCACCCAGCCAAACAAGGAGAGTGATAAAAAAGGATTTCCACTGAAGCCTGTAAAGCTGTGTTTGTAAGGTTGTAGAAGCTTCTTGAGCTAATCCTTCATCTATTCATAGGCATGATAAAAAATAATTTCCACCAAGCTACCATTGTGGATGAACATCTTAAGGATACCGAAGTAGCCTATCTTTGCATTGATGACTAGATGATCAATGTCTAGACTATCGATGTGTCGGTACTTGATGTCTTTGTCATTGGTAGAAAAGAAGATGGTTGTCTCGATCTTCTGTCTCTTATCTTAGATGGAGAAGACTTCTTGCTATATTGTCAAGGAAGAGGTAGCATCCCTTAACCCTATTCCTCATAGATTGTCTGGACTTAGCCTCTCTTACGCCAACTTTGTATGTCATTAGGATTGTGTTTTTGTTGTTGTTGTTACTTATTAGTTTTGTAGTGTTGGGATGGCAACTAAACCTAGTTTCTCTCATCAGCGAAGAGGTACTTGATGTGGCCTTTGCGTATGAGGCCTTCCATCACATTCTTCAAGTGCCAATACTCATTGTTGTTGTGCCCAAGCACATTGTAGTAATCATAGAACTTGTTCGATTTTGCTACTTTTAGTGTCTCCTAAATCTAAGGAGGCCTTAGGAGGTGTCTTTGTACCTCATAAAGGACTTTGCCATAAGGGTGATTCGATAGACTATAGTTGGTATAGTCCATGAACTTTTGTTTCTACCACTCTTGGCATTCCCTCCTTAAGTAGGATGGCCTATCATCTTTGGAGTTGAGGATACCCTTAACCAAGCTTCTTCTCTCATAGCTGTCAGTCTCTAGCCTGGCCTGGATGACATCATCCTGGGGAACATATTTCTCTCCCACCTATATGAACTTATCAAGAGTGTCAAGGTGATTGAAGGCAATGGCCTCAAACAAGTTACTAGAGGGGTCGACTCAATTCATAATGGCTTAAAGCACAATCCTTGTGTTAAGCTTCGATGCTTAGAGCTTAACTCAATTGAAGCACTCCAAGTAGGTCCTAAGTGTCTTGTTAGGCCTTTAATTGACATTGTAAAGAGTAAATGAGTCCTTGTGCAGCACTTTGCTATTGAGGAAGTACTATTAGAACTTGATTACGAACTCATTAAAAGATTGGATTGAACTATCTCAAAGCATGTTAAGCCACAACAACCTCGCCTTCATCAAATTGTTCAAGAAAGCCTTGCACATGATGGTATCGGAGAAGTTGTGAAGGTTTGTCATGGTATAGAGGTGCATAAGATGGTCATCAAGGTCACCCGTGCCAACATATGTATTTAGGTGTACGAGTTGAACACCTAGCAAAAGGGTCTCCTTTAAGATGATGGGCATGAATAGGCTTCTAGTCACACTTGGTCTTGATGGCTGAGCTGAGGATTTAACTTACGTCTTCTTACACCTGTTAGAGGCATAATGAATGTGTTCATCCAACTCTTAGATGTTTATCTCCTCAAGTATCTTTTGACAGTGGCTCGAAGAGAGTTCCCTATGCACCTCACTGGTGCTTGATTGCTTACCTAGTGTAAGTGCCTAGCCGCAATTCGTGTTTAGCTAATTGCTAAGGTCCTCTTGTTGGCAATGATCAAGCTAAATACGCTTGTATGGGTATGTTAGGTTAAGTTGGGTGGGTGGGGGGGAAGTGGTTGTAGTAGAGTGTCTGTTTGACTCATTAGATGAGCTAATGGAGGGGTATTTGTTGTGGGTATCGCCTTAAGCCTTTTACAAGGCAACAAGTTCCCTTTGCAAAGAAACATTTACTTATTGAGTCTTATGGTTTTCCTCCATCATTTGATAGAACATTTCCTTCAGCTAGTCAAACTTTGAAGGTTAAGTAGCCAGTGGTAGTGATTGAACACCACCTTCTTGATGGTATTCTTGTAGTTTAGCAATCTTGCTCTTAGCCATGTGTCGTGGATGAGCGACAGAGGTCAACGTTAAATGGTGATGTGTGAATCACTATATAGTGGTCGTCTAGTGGTCCAATTGCCATGTATGGTGGTGGATCTGCAAGGAAGCCCTTAGTTGCTAAGACAGTGAGGCAATTTAATGCTTATGTTAGCAAGGATGAAAAAAGAGAGCTTTTGCATATTTAAACAAATGTAAAGAGAAAACTAGAAGTTGAATCCTTGTACCTATAACTCCATGGCCTATTTATAAGGGTTAAAGTTTACTTGTTTCAAGCATGCAGCAAGTTAAGATAGGCTCGATTTGGTTGGTGTAGGGAGGCATACATAGTATGGTAAGGGACAAAGCTACCTTGCTGGTTGGTGGACATTTATAGCAATAGTTGTAACATCTGACATATAGGTGAATGTCACATCTAGCGACTAGGTGCAAAGGTTGTACCATAGATGTTAGGCAACATTAATGAGGAAAGATGGGAGGGGAGAGCAACAAAGGCATCAAGGTTTCCAAGTCTTGTCTTGAGCACCTAGCATGAACTCAAAGATCAGGGTTGAGGTCACAAGTAAAGCTTAGATCTAGCCTTCCTGAGGACAATGGAGTCCTCAAGCTTATGAGTTGGGCCAACGAAAACGCTGATAGAAGTTTTCAATGACCCGAAGAGGTTAGGATGGAGGAGTGCTTGAAGTAGGCATGAGCAAACAATGCTAGCATTGGGAAAACTAGGCAAGTGCTCTATAAGGCATGGGCCCAAGGAAGTGTGCTTAAGGAGTCTTGAGCAAGTAACTAGACTTGGGTTGGAGTGAGCCCATGAGGGAATGATGGAGGGCATGGGAAACGAACTAAGCTACTGAAGGGGATTGAGCTATTAACATGGAAAAGTACTTGGAGATACTCAAGCAAATAAAAACACTTGAACATGGGCCTTTGGAGCTTAGGCTTAGAAAGTTATAATAACAAGTCTCATATTCATTACTTTTCATACTAGTATATAAAATGTTTCTAAAAGAAGGGTGTTTGGCACATATTATTGCTTATTTTGGTATTTCAAGGAGTTAAACACCCCATTGTGATTCTATTTTTATCCATAAAAATAGTTTGCTTGGCACGAGAACAAGTGATATGCATCCCTCGTAAACATGCTCTCTTTGGACGTTCAGAAATATTAGTTCAATATTTTGATGATGGGTTGGTGGGACGAGCGCAAATAATTGTTGTTTATCTTTTCCTTTTTTTTTTTTAATTATAATACCTACCAATGTACCATCTAGTCAATGTCAACGCATGGTTTGTATGTAAGCAAGCCAATACTTAATCAATTTCGACACGAACTAAACGAATCCATTGTCGAAATCCAAAAGATTTTTTGAGTTTGATAGCCATTACAACCATATCTGACTACTTGTCCTTCACGTGTATGATGAAAATAACTTGCGACTTGTTTTGTTTTCTCAAAACGTACGCGCATATATTACCGAGTTTTGATAATTGCGACCTCAATTCGTTGGATTCATCGCGGCCCCGATTTCTCAGGCCTATTTCAAGACATACCACAATAACAAACTTTGACGATTATATCGTATATTTTGATGGGATCGGTTTAATTTTCTATCTCACTGTTTATTTATTTTTTTTAAATGTATAATTTGTTAAATCATTTAGATTTTAAAAAATATAAATTAAAAGTAAAATAAAGGTACCATCAATTCCTAAGATGGTAGCTTAGCAAAAACCTCGATATATATCCACTACAATGTTGGTTACAAACATATATTTGACATACCAAAATTTAGTAAATAAATATTTGTTTCCAATTCGCTGGCTGTCTCCAATGTGTATCCACAAGTCGCATGTGCACACTTGATTGGTGAGGTAAATTTCCGTAACTATGCATTAAGTTTTCGTTTGAATGTACGCATATGAATGGTAGAAATACATTAAAAGTAGTGACTCGATGATAATAAATATTTAACCATGTGACAGCATATAGGTCCATTGAATAGAGCTATTTATAATATTAGATATTGAATTAACAAAGCATCATATCCAATACATTGAAAGTTAAATATGTCCCTAGTAAGGTACATAATGTTTTGTCCAAAGAAAAAAAAAGGGGGAACATAATATTTGTGTAAAATTTAAACTATGTTATTATTATTTTGGTTTGAACTTTTTTCCTTTTTTTTTTAAAAGTTAAGTTCCAAAATTTAATAAAAGTAAAGGCTATTTTTTCTAATTTAGTTCTCAATCTTTTTTTTTTATTTCAATTCTTTAACGCTTTTTATTTTTATCAAATAAGTTTTTTGTTAGAAAAATGAACGAAAAACATAACAGATTTAATGAAAAGATTTATTTAGTAAAAATTGAAAACATTAATGACTAAAATAGAAAAAAAAAATAAAAATTAAGAATTGAAGTAGAAAAAGTGGTAAAAGTTGAGAACCATATACTTTTCCCTTTCTTTAGATTTTAAAAGTTATAGCACTTCCAAAGCACATGTGCACACTTAATCTAGTGAAATAAATTTCCTTAACTATGCATTAATTTTTTGTTCGAATATATACATGTGAACGATAGAAATATACAGTAGTGAATCGATGACAATAAATAACTATCCATGTAACAATATATTGGCCCATCGAATGGAGCTATTTATAATATTAGATATTGCATTAACGCATCATCTGAAAGGAAGACTTGTATCCAATACATTGAAAGTTAAATATGTGCCTGGTAAGTTACATAATGTTTTGTCAAGTATAAAAAAAAAAAAAAAAAGGTTACATGATGTTTCTGTACAATTTAAACTATGTTGTTATTTTTTTGGGTCGAACTTTTTCCTTTTTTTTTTTCTTTTAGTTAAGTTCCAAAATTTAATAAGGATACTTAAATTACTAAACACAAAGGACATTCTCAGTATAGGAGCTTGACACCATCAGGGGCTGAACTATGTGCGATAAAGTCTGGTTGGAGTTGGCAATCAACAAAGGACATTCTAGAATTGCATGCGAAGTGGACTCCCAGTAAAGCAGTGGATTGAATCAGGAACAACAATATAGACTTGGAACGTTGTCATCCTTTTCTAGCAACTAGTAGACAACAAATGAGTAATCTCGCTGATTTCCTAATCTGCAGGAAAACGAAGTGGCGGATCGACTCGCGGAAGGACTCAAGCAGGATGAGAAGACTCTCTTTATGGATTCTATTACTTTGTTTCTGGCTGAATTTTTGTAGATATGACTTTGTTAGACCATGACCTACAGGGGGATGTTTCCGCTGAATTGTTTTCGCTTGTGGACCTTTATGTGTGCTTAGTAATTGAAGTATCCTTATTACCCCTAAAAAACTTCATTTTATTTGATTTGGAAATAGATTTAACACTTAGTGGGGGAAAGGAAAAAAAAAAGGGGAAAGTACATACTCAAGCCTCAATCTTTACCATTTTTTCTAATTCAAGCATCAATCTTTTTTTTTTTTTTAATCCTTAATGTTTTAGATATTTGTCAAATGAGTCATTCCATAAAATCTGTTATATTTTTCATCTATTTTTCTAATATAAGAACTTATTTGAAAAAAATAAAAAACGCTAAGAACAGAAATAAAAAAAAAAAAAAAACAAAGGTTGAGAATTGAATTACAAAAAATGGAAAAGATCGAGAAATAAATGCGTATTTTTCCATTTAATAAATTATCACCGAACGAACCCTCAACCCCTATTAATCGTCAAACTCTTTTTTCGGTCAAACGCTGCTTTTCAGAAATATTTTAAAATTCATAGGTAAATATCTTTTAGCCCCCTTAATTTGAGTTGTATTGATACTTTCGAACTGATTTCGCATCTAGATGCTCTCTAATACAGACAAGCATCAAGGACGTTAACTTTAACTTGCTTCTTGAAATAATCAGGTAAAAGTTATTTTAATTTTTTATTGTTAAAATTTGCAGGTATTGAATTGAACACCTAACCACAAATTAGGCATGTATGTCCACGTCAGTTAGAACTCACTTTTAGGTACGTTACCTTTAATTTTTCTTAATTATTATTTATATTATACCCAACTCATTTCGTATAATTTGTTTGGCCAAAAATTAAGGAGAACTCATTTTTTCTATTTTTTTTTTCAAAAAATTAAAGTTGTCAACAAAACAAAGTTGATAAAAAAAAAGGGATTAGGGCCAACGAGTGGAAAGGCCTTAATCAGCTATTAGTCCACGAACAAAAATCCTTTATTTTTTTAGAAAGAAGATTTTTAAAGAAGCAGGAAATTTAGAGCTCGAAAACATTATTTTAAAGCTGTAAGGAGCTATCCAATAAGATTTTCAAAATACAAAGGTCTTTTTATTTTTAGAAATTTGGAAAATATGATGGAATTAAAAGAAATTATTTACAAGAAAATGATGGTGAAACTTTTTCTTTTTTATTTTCATATTATGCTAATTTTATGGAAAACTTCAGAAAAAGACTTTTTTAAATCCATTTTTAATTTTTTATGACCACCCTATAAGTATTTACGTATTCACTAACTTAGATAAGACTAATGTAGTTTAATTTCTTTTTATAAAACTTTAGTTGGTAATAGAGGTAGACAAGTTAACCTTTCGAATAAAGTATCTACTTGTACTCAAATAGATTCCTAATTAGTATTAAAGATCACAAGATAAATTCTATATAGTAATTTCTTAGAACATGCTTTCATAGGATAAGGTATGAGAATTGATATTTTCATATCCTATACATAGTCTAGAACCTGTATTTTAAGATATATAGGATATGGATTCCAAGATTCCCAATATGTACTCTATAAAATTTACTAAATAATATAATATATATTAATGAATTTAAAAATGTCCCTATATGTTTTCAATCAAGAAAAGAATAAAAATAATCTTATTTATATTATAAAGAAACAACTCAAGTCCAATAAAAACCCTAAACCTGAAGCATTTTTATGAGATATTTTAACTTCTATAAACGAAAATATTCATTTTGATGTTTGTTCTACATATTTAATTTAATATTAAAAATTGAAATGACAAAGAAAGAATACATTACTTTTTTGACATCATAAGTATCATTACAAGTTCTTTCAATTTTGACACAAGTTTTACATGTATAAAATCTTATAATATGACATATGGATTACTTCTCATCATTAACACATAAACTTGATATTCATGGGGAAATAGGAAAAATTCATAAGTTCTATAGAGTACTTTGTATCAAGTAGATTTTACAAGGCACTAACATTTTCTAGGATGATTCTAAAATACTACAAGATAAGATTCCAGAAATTTGAGAACTTGTACTTTATAGGATAGAAAATGAAGAGCTTTATACCTATTGACTTTGTACCAACTCACCTTAATTTGTAGGTCAATTTTTATAAATTAAAAATTATTCAAACTTATGTTTTTATTATTTAAAAAATGAAAATCTCTTAAAAAAATAAGCTTAAGTGCCATATTTTGAAAGGATTTTGAGATGACCCTAAACTTTAGAAAATGACAATTTATTAATGTTTTTAATTTTTTCATTTCTAAATGTCAAAACACTCTAATTTTTATGATAATATCTTAAGAAACGCTAAATTTTAAGAAGAATGTCCCTAGATTTGAGTATTTGACATTCAACTGTACAACAAATAATAGACATATAAGAACTCATTATAAACATGCAAACTGATCATGTCAAGTATGCATTCTAAGTTCAACTAATCATGCAAATTAACCATGCAAATAATTGACTTATCATGCAAAAGTATGATTAATCAAACCTACAATCAAATAGATGTGAAGTATAGCAAATGAATGAAAACATCTAGCTCTTTCTCTAAGTTTTTTAGAGAGAGAAAATCCTCTCTAACTGAGAATATTCACACCTTTATGGTATCAGTTTGTTGTTTTCTCTACTCATTTTTTGTTAGAATCTCTGACTTAAAAAAAAAAAGAGTAAAAATAAAAATCAATTGAATTACAGTACATATCTTTAGATTTTACGTTTATAAATCTTAGATCTAGCATTACATCTCATTGCTTTCATGATTAATCTATATCAACCTAGTGATTAAAGGTTCTTAATATAGTTATCTACATTGTTTTGTTCATCCATTAATCTGCATCTAGGTAATTCTTGTCCTCTCCATCCATCACCTCTTATCTATTTGATTTCTTGTCTTAACCCATCTCCATCCATCGCCTCTTATTTGTTTGATTCTTATTTGTTTGATTCTTGTCTTACCTCATTGATACATCATTTAGTTGTCTTTATTTTAGTCCCTCAAATTACTCAGTCACTTTCATTGTTTCTTCTGTTGTCAAATTCACTGCAATGACTTATCATGTTGATTCTATACGCCAAGAAGCTACTGATGACTTGGAATTAGAAGTAAACTAATTTGTTAGTGGCCCAAAAGGAAGAGTGTTGATAGGGAGAGTTATAGCACATAAATCTCTTAATAAACTTGCAGTTATAGATGTGTTGAAAAAGTCTTGGAAAAATTATGGTGAAGCTCTAATTTCTATTTTAGATTAAAATGTCTTTTTGTGTACTTTCCCATTTGTTGAATCGGCTAAGAAAGTCTTAAGTAACAGTCCTTAGGTTATGATAGGATATTGCATGGTTTTAAGAGAATGGAAATCCTTAGCCAATATTAATGAAGTGGAGATTGACACTATGGATTTTTGGATCTAGATTCATAGACTCAAATTAGATCAAATGATGGTAAAGATTGCTAAAATTATGAGTAATAAGATTGGGGAGGTGCTAGAGGTTGAGGATTTAGGATCCAATACTGGGATTTGTAGAGGGTTTTTATGGGTTAAAGTGAAAGTGAATTACTCGGAACCATTAAAGACCAAACAATGGATCTTACAGAGGAAGCGTAGTCATCATATGAAAGATTGGTGGACTTTTGTTACAATTGTAGATGTATGGCACATGCCTAGAAAAATTGTGATTATGAAATAAATCTATAGAATCCTGTTGTTCGTGGATGAGGGCATTTTCAGCTCGTAAGGTTCATTTTGAGAACAAGGAGAACACTAAAGAAAACATTAACCCAAACACGAAACATTCTTCAAATCACCAACAAAAACCTCAAAACACAAATTTTTATCCCCCCATAAACAAGTCTCCAAACTCATACTCCAATAAGTCATACAGCACATAGCAAACATCCTACAACAAAAAGACCATTTTAGAAGATAACTTGGACCCACCTGTATCACACTCCAAAGCGACAAAGTTGTAACAATTCCACCGTGTAAACCATTCTAGGATAGAAGCTGATACTTCAACCGTTATCTTATACCTGATTTATACAAAGAGTCAACAACTAACTCGCTTTAAAATAAACAGTTCATAAATAAACATGTTATTTACTTATGAAATTATAAAGAATACATATTTACTCTAAAATAATCTAAGTATATTACAAGACTTTTAGTAGCCTAAATATAATCTACTTGAGATATATTAATATTTTTCCAAATTTACAAGATAAATAATCTAAGTATATTAATATTTTTCCAAATTTACAGTATTTGTGTATATATATATTTATTAACTTTATTTATTAAATTAATACTATAGTATATTGTATATACTATTTAATTGTACTCGTATTTTTACATATATGTTACTATTCATATACGTACATTTATATGTATACTATACTTTATATAATAAATTATTCTAACTTTACTTATACATTATGTTCAAGTATAATATACACTTATTTATACTTTATATACTTACATACATATACAGTTATACTCTATATATACATATGTACAAAAAATACAAAATACAATTAATAATATACATATATACCTACATATCCAACACGTCTAACTATATATATACAATTATACAAAAATTCTTATACTTTTAAAATACTAAGTATATATACATATATTTACCATATATGTATAAATGTATATAGCTCATATAGTAAAAATAATAAGTACATATATTTACACAATCAAGCATATGTACATAAATAATTAAATAAAATACTAAATATATATGTATATAAAGGAAATACCTAGTACACATACATATACTATATAATAAAATACTAAATATACACATATATATAATACACACGCATACATATGTACATAAATACATGTGTAGGGAAATATATACTATATGTATTATTATTTATACCTACATACATATATTGTATATTAGATATAATAATATATATACCCACACCTACATACATATGTATATACATAAATAAAGAAAATACCTAATACATATATATATATATATATCTATCCATGCATACATATATGTACATGCATATAAATAAATAAATATAATACTTAGTGTAGACACCTAATTTTTGCTCCCTTGTAGTCCCAATTTTTATTTTATTTTACAAAAAGGGTCCTAATTCAAAAAATAAAAAGATTAATAAAAGATAAAAATAATAAAAATTAACAAATGATGAAAGTACTAAAAAAAATAATAATAAAAGGAAAAAATTATAAAGAGTTTTGTAGATTAGGAACAAATAGTTTTAGTTTTAGTTTAGTACGAATAATTATTTTAGAGAACCGAGTAATTTAAGTACAATTTAATTGTATTGAATGTTAAGGCGTAGGCCAACGGCCTAACGAATAAGTATTGGGGTGTTTGGATTGAATTTAATTTGAGGTCTTGGGTTCGAGTACCTATGTCTTTATTTTTCTATCTTTGCAAAAGCGATATAAAAACGAGATTCATATCCGATTAAATCATTTGAATTTAGTTTGATCTTATTAAATTAGATTTAAATTAATTTGGATTTAGTTTAATTGTTATCGAATCAGATACAATAAATATAACTAGATATGATTTGATTTGGACCTTAAAAAAAAAAAACACACATACACGTACATAAAAAGAAAGGAGAGACACAGCAAAAAGGGGAATTCAGTGACATCCAGCATCGTTCCAACGCCATGAACCGTGACTCCAATACACATTCCAATTGTAGCTATCCCCTTTCCTTCATTCAGCAGCAGTCACGTAGCTATCCCTTCTCCTTCATTCAGCAGTCATCACGCACATAACGCTACTGTTACAATTGACAGCAATGATAAGACCAACAACAACCCACGACCCATCTTCATCCTCTTTCCCCAACACTCCACAGTAGGCAACAACAGACACGCACAATTAGCAACTCCAATTGCGATTCCAAGCATCACGACAACACACACCATCCACAATCCTCACTTTTGACTGCTCACGTCTGTAGTACACACGGCAGCAATTCATTGCTATACCGACAAGACATCAACTAGCGACGACACAATGTGACTGCAGTAGCTGCACGACTCGACTCCAATCAGCCACGCTAACCACTTCGTCCCTACGGATTTGCAGAAGTAGCATCTCGACGAACAGCAGCCCAATCCCTGCGCTTCACAGCCGCATCCTAATGACAGTACGCTGCTAGAACCATCCTACGACTCTGTTACGAACAATAGCCCAATTCTAGCGACCAGCCGCACGTCGGCAACATCCAGCACTTTACACCATTCTATCCAGACGAAACACGGGCAACAGCTGAATCCACTACTGGATGCTTACCAACGTCAACTACACACCAGAACAGCGACTCAACTACGCAACTCCAGTGTCACGATCCCCCGTACTACACCGTGATTGAACCACACAACACACAGCAATCCACTGTACTATCGACTCACTGGACGCTCTACGATGCCGCGATGCTTCATCGCTGCTGTCCACTTCACGCTGATCAGCACTGCATAACATAGCAGCGCTTGCAAGTGTCCACAATGCCAAAGCAGTTTCCTTACTGAACTACTGCATAGTGGACACCAAAATTCTGGTTCGATTCCTATTTCCTTATTATTATTATATTATATTATTATTAAATTATTATTTTATTCATTAGTTATTCATGTTAATAACATAGTTATAAGTAGTTACATATATTAATTTAGTAGATTCTATTGGTATTAGTATCTCTCAAGTATATTTTTTTTGTTTATATAAGCAGTCGTTTAATAGTGATAATATAGATATGTGTATCTAATAGTTTTGGAATTTTTAGGATTAGGTTTTTAATTCTTCACATAGGAAATTTAAAAAAAAAATTAATAATGAAAAAACAGTTTAAAAAAAAAACTAGGACGTTTTAGAGAATTTTATTTAACACTCTAGAATTAGGACCCTTAAATTTTTGAATAAATTGAATCGACTAAAACGTAAACTTGACCAGTTTTCAAAAATTAAAATAAATCAACACATTAAAGATTTTTTGAAAAAACTACGATCGTCTGATCCCAGCTAACGGGTATATAAGTATCTTCGGGGCGATGATAAAATATATAGAAACTTAGGTTCTTTTCAAGATTTGATTTTTATTTATTTATTTTAAATATTATATTTAGAAAAATAATCCTAATTTTGGTAAATAGATAATAGTACCCGTTAGGGTTTAATAGGTTAGCCTCCGAATTCAAAACTCTCTGGTTTCTTCATTAAAATTGAGATCAAAGATCGATAATCAAACCGTAATCAATCCACCAAATTGATTACGGTTTCTTTTTCTTTTTCCGACTTTGGTCGGGTGGCGACTCCAAAAATTATTTTCAATAAAAAACCGGAATTTCTCAATTTTTTTAATCGAGGATTAATATTAAATGGGTTAGGGTTTAGTATTAATCAAAAAATGAGAAATTAATTTTAAATAAAAGAAACCGAAAAATAGGCTCGACACTTAGTATACATATACATAATATAGAATACATATATGTACAAAATAAATGATAAACCTACCTAAATCCTTAGCAATTTATATTAAATAAGTGATTGAATCCCTTGTTTTTCCTCTTCTTCTTCTGGTTGTTCTTGTAATTTCTTAGTTTTTTTTTTTTCCGTTTGTTCTTCTCGTTTTTGTATGTGTTTGTGTATTTTACTTTGCTTTGGTTTTTCTTTTTCTTTTTCTGGTTTCAAATTGTAAGTTTCTAGATGTATAGAAGCAAGACCAAGGACTAAATACAAATAATAAAGTAAAGAAACAAATCCTATTAGATAATAGCATTTATGAGGACAAGATAAGGTAATGATTTCTTTTGATTTAATTTTAAGAACTCAACATCTGGAGAAGCAAATTGCTCACGTGGGCTATTGTGTGCATGTGTACTAGAAGTGTAACGTGGAATAAGACGAAAATAGAAGGAGGAAAAAGAAAGAAAAGAAAATAAAGAAAAAGGGAGAAAAAGGAAAATAAAAATAATTATATGTAATTTTTCCAAACATAAAAATAATAAAAATAACATTTATAAATTAACTTTGGAATTTTACGAAAATTTATTAATTTAATTGATAATCGTTCCATTGATAATATTTACAAGTTATTTCGACATTTTCGTTAAAAGTTTCACGCGATTGTGCGATTTAGTCTATAATTGTAATTACCTATGATTATATCACTATTAAATGATATTTATTCATTTTATAAGCTTAAAGTTATAGTTTTAGAGTTTTGATCAAGTTTGGAATCGATTTTGAGTATTTATGCGTACATCAGATTTAGGGTTTTTGTATACAATTTAGGTTTCGATCAATTTTCTAGAGTTTTTACTATCGATGCTATATTCAATTTCTAAATTTTATAAAAATTTTATCATTTCTAGCCTTATTAACTCATGATATAGTCTAAAACGTTCAGACTTAAATTAGGATTCATACTACCAATTACGCAGGGTTTACATATAATCAAGTATAATTTCAAGCCTTTAAGTACCACAAATTAGTACTTCAAAATATAGTAATGTATAAATCCCAACTTATCCAGACTCTCTGCTTACTTACTCAAAGTACGACTTGCACAAGCCATCGTCGATAATCCTTATAATTCAAATGTTGTTTTAGTTTTCATATAACTACCATAAATATGTTTTGGTTCTATAATTTAGATTATAATTATCTTTGGTTTATGATCTTCTTTTATTTAGTGATTTAGGTCTAAGTCTCTTAGAATTACTTCTCTTGTTCAATTAGGTTTCGAATTTGTTTCTTATTTCGATTATGATTTTGGCTTCTGAATTAGGTTTTATTTTACTTTATTCTTACGGTTTATTTAATGAGCATACCCTTTGGTTTAGGTTTTTCTTTTACTATTTAATATACTTATATTAATCCTAATTCGGATTCTACTTCTGAATTGGATTCTGATATAGGATTAATCTACATTTAATGTGATCGCTTATACATACATACATACATATATATATACATATAAGCTTTAAATCATTAGTTTTTGGTTTGGGATTATAATTTACTCACCTATTCAAATTCTATATCTCTTATAACCAAATTAGCTCAAAATTAATTTCTTATTCAATTTTTGAATTCAGTTTTGTTTTAGCTTCTGATTAATGTTTTTATTTATGAACCCTAGGAATTCTTCCTAGACTAAAATGTAAGATTCATCTAACTATACTTAGATACCCTAAATCTATGTTTTAGCTCCTAATCAATATTTCAATCAATATGGTACGTTACATTCCTAATTTAACTATCAAATCAGCTCCCGATGTAAGAATAACTTATAATTTTGCATAATTTCTCAAATTTACCTTTCGAACCAGATTTATAATATTCTCCTCTTATTATAATACTATCAATTTAACTTAATATTCTTCGCTTATTTAATCTTCATATTTCACTTATTACTTATTACTACTTAATCTACACATAAAGCATACATCTAACCTCTCCAATACCATAATTTACATCTCTCATCATCAATTAACATTCCAAGATATCAAAATTCATCCTAAATCAAAATATAGACCAAACTAATCCTAAATCATAAAATTAACTTAAAATATACCATTTACCTACAGATTTAGTACATATTATGCATAATATATACAACTAATGCTTTAAACTCCACTAAAGCTACGAAAAATGTATTATACTCAGTAAATTTATGGTTGTTATATTATGATCATGAAAAGTACTAAGATAGTTTAATATATATTATTTTCCGGTATACTGATGAAATCGAAACTCTCCAATCAACAAGCTTCCAACCGCGGTGGCTCCACCATTGTTTATAGCTCTAAGCATGAGGTCTACTATCTAGTGGTGGTCGTCGTTGCTCTCCAGGTGGTCGTTGGGTGTAGGTTTCTTTTATAAGCCCTAATTATACTAAAATTTGTTAATTTTTAGTAAAATTATTTTCTTTCCTCTTCTCACCTCTCCCTAAATTTTTCTAGACTCTAAATAACTAAAATGATTTTTGAAAGAAGGTTTGGTATTTATAGAATAGGTTTAGGGTTTTTCTTGCAATTTAGTATGGACAAGTATCCTTATCCCTTATCTTTTTCACTTTTCACTTGGCTCAATTTATTGGTTGTCATTTTATCTTTAATTCTAAGCATGCCATGCCCTTATTCAAATTGCTTATAGTAGGTAAAGAACATTGTGAATGAGGACATGAATTGGAGCTTATGTAATGATGTATGTGAGGAAGAAATTAGAGCATTTATGTTGAGCTTGATTTTTGATTTTCTATTTATTTCAAATTAATTTCCCCATTTTCCGATTAATACTAAACCCTAACCCATTTAATATTAATCATCGACTAAAGAAATTGGAAAATTCTAATTTTTTATTGAAAATAATTTTTTGGAGTCGCCACCCGACTGAAGTCGGGAAAAATAAAAGAAACCATAATCAATTGGGTGGATTGATTACGATTTGGCTACCGGTCTTTGATTTCAATTTGAATAAAGAACCAGAGGGTTCCGAATTCAAGGGCTAACCTATTAAACCCTAACGGGTACCACTATTTATTTACCAAAATTAAGATTATTTTTTCTAATTATAATACTTTAAAGAAAAAATAAATAAATAAAATCAAGAGAAAAAAGAACCTAAGTTTCTATATATTTTGTCGTCGCCCCGAAGGTACCTACGTACCTACTAACCGAGATCAAACGATCATAGTTCTTTCCAAAAAACTTTAGTGTGTTGGTTTATTTTAATTTTTGAAAACCGACCGAGTTTACGTTTTAGTTGATTCGGTTTTAAAAAAATCTAAACGGTCCTAACTCTTGAATGTTTTTATTTTATAAAAAATGCTCTAACAATCCTTTTTTTTTTTAAAGAAAATTTATTATTTAAAAAAACTTTCTATGTGAGGAATTCTAAAAAAAAAACCTTAATACTAAAAACAACTAAACTAATATATATAAATATATGTGTCATATGTTATAAACCTAATTAACTAACTAATCAAAATAATAATAACTAAATGAACAAATAAATAAAATAAATAAATATAACGAAAAAAGAAAAAAAAAAAGAGAATCAAGCCTTACTTGTTGTTCACTATGTAGTAGTGGAGTTTCTTGCGGGCATCGACTCCTTGTTACGGTGATCTGTGCAACTGCTGTTGCGACTAAGGCTTGGCATGGACGGAGCAACTATTGCGGCTGATTGCTTGACAGCGTGGTCGGTGGCTAAACTATAGTTATAGACGTGTCCTCTGAACAGTGCGACAGTAGTGACGTTGGAGTGCGGCCCGTGGATCGTTGTTTACAATACGACAGCAGTGGCGTTGGCGTATAGCTGTGAAGAAGCTATTGAGCAAAGTCAGCGGTGAAGTGCAATCATGTGTACTACTACTATAGCGTTGGAACACATGTTGACCAATGCGATGCAGCAATGAGGGACGGTAAGGTAAGTTACAATACAGGACGGTGCTTGTGATCATGTGGCCGTGAATTTGGTTAATGGAGTTGTGATGGTTGCTGACTGTGCAGTGTTCGTAGATTGAGGTCAAGCAACTTCAGTCGGTAGAGTGGACGGTTACTGCAATTCCGGATGTGCTTTGGGTCAAATGAGGACTACAGCAAATTGGATTTTGGGGGCTATTGGAAATCAAATTATGGATGGCGTATTGTTGCGTGAGCTAGTCGGGGTGAATGCCAGAAGCTTCGTTGGTGATCTGTCAGTGTTTAGTTGTGGCGTTGTGAGGAGTCGTCGAACGTCTGGTCAAGGCTAGTCGGCAAGGCATGGACTTTAGACGTAGAACGTACAGTGAAGATCAAGGATTTAGTTGCTGTCCATTTTTCTAGCTGTGTGTGCATTTATAGAGTCTAAATCATATCTTATCATATCTAATTATATTTGATTCGGTAATTAAACTAGATTCAAATAAATTTAAATCCGATTTAACTAAATTCATATGATTTAATTAGATACGATCTATTTTCATTTCACTTCTGCAAAGATAGAAAAATAAAGACATAGGTACCTGCTGAGACTCAAACCTCAAACCTCAAACTAAATCCACCCCAAATACTCCAATACTTATCCGTTAGACCGTTAACCTGTGCCTTGACATTCAGTACAATTAAATTATATTTAAACTATCTGATTTCCTAAAATAAATTTTTTTAACTAAACTAAAACTAAAACTAAAACTATTTGTTCTAAAAAAGTTACTTCCTAAAAATACATAAAAAATATTTTTTTAATTAAAAATTTTCTTTTCTTATTTTTTTTTTTTGTATTTTCATCATTTGTTAAATTTTTATTATTTTTATCTTGTATTAATTAAAATTTTTTTTATTTTTTTTTTTTGTTTTGAATTAGGGCTCTTTTTGTAAAAATAAAAATTAGAATTACAAAAGGGCAAAAATTAAATGTCTACAATCCACTTTCCAATTAGGTGCTCTCGATGCTTCAGGATAGACGGTTTCCCCAAAGTGTTTTAACAACATTTTTTGGACATTATAGGTGAATCTGTTATCAAGGTTGTTCAATTTTGCTTTGCCTCAGGTATGCTTCCTCCTCAAACAAACCAAATGGATCTGATTTTAATTCCTAAAGTTCTTAACCTAGAGTATGTTACCTAGTTTAGGCTTATTAGCTTATGTAATGTCATATACAAAGTTATCTCAAAAGTTCTAGTTAATAGGCTTAAACCTTTTCTAGGAAGTCTTGTGTTAGATAATGAGAGCGCTTTTATATCACGACGATTAATACAAGACAATATTATGATTGCACATGAGGCCTTTCATTTTTTGAAAAACAAAAAAGAGGGTAGGAAACATTTCTGTACAATTAAAGTTGACGTAAATAAAGGTTATAATAGAGTTGAGTGGGACTTCCTTGAAGCCATTTTATTGAAAATGGATTTTGCTCAAACCTAGGTTAATTGGATTTTGATTTGTGTAAAATCTGTTTGTTACAACATTGTATTGAATAGGAAATCAGTAAGGCAGTTGGCGCTAAAGAGAGGATTGAGACAAGGCGATCCACTCTCGCCATATCTCTTTATTATACTAGCGGACATCTTGTCTCATGGGTTGCTTAAAATGAAGGAAGGGAAGGAATTAAAGGGAATTGAAGGAAATTATCACGAGAAGACATTGTCTTATGTCAACTCATTTATTCTTTACAGATGACTCACTCTTTTTCATTGAAGCTAATGTACTAGAAGTTATGAAGCTGAAAAGACCTCTACTAACCTATTGTGTGACATTGGGGTAGGCTATTAATTTTGATAAGTCAAGTTTATTTTTCAGCCTTAATACCACTAATAGTGTGAAAGAATAGATTGCTTAGATTCTGGATATTCCAGTGGAGGCTAACTCAGGTAAGTACTTGGGATTACTAACCATCTGGGGCAAATCAAAGACCGAAGCATTGAATTTTGTCAAAAAAAAAAAAAAGAAGAAGAAAAGATAGTAAAAAAACTTTAAGGTTAAAAGTAGAAACTCTTGAATGAAGCTGGAAGAGAAGTCCTTATTAAAGCCATAGCTACAGCAATCCTAACCTACTCTATGGGGTGTTTCAAGTTCCTTCTTAAATGGTGTAAAGATGTTAATAGGCTAATTGCTAAATTTTGGTGGGGGTTAGAGGAAAGAAGAAGGGAAAGTACATTGGATAGAATGGAACAAGTTAACTTAGAGGAAGGCTGAAGGAGGTATGGGATTCAGAGACTTCAACCAGTTCAACTTAGCTCTATTGACTAAGATGGTTTAGAGAGTTGAGAAGGACCCTAATGCCTTATGGGTTAGAATTCTTAAAGGAATGTACTTTACTGAGTGTGATTTTAAGGAAGCTAGAAGAGGTAGTAAGGATTCATGGGCATGGGTTAGTATTTTAGAAGGAAAGGATGTGTCACGCCCCGAAGCGGCAGAGTCGTAACAGCCCTGCCGTGTAAACCATCCTAAGATAGAAGTTGGCCTTACAACCGCTATCTTAGACCTGATCTACACAAGGCGTCCACAACTAACTCTTTTTGAAATAAACAGTTTGTAATTTAAATAAATCATTTATCTAAGAAAGTGAGGAAATATATATATAAATTATAATACAGTTATTGCAATTAAGGTTTACAATATTTCTCCGTAATATATTTCCTAGTTGTTACATTATTCAAAATGAACAATTCTAAAGTAAAAACTTAAACCTTAAAAATATAGTTTTATTCTTCAATATTTTTCCTCACTCCCCAGGATCCAGCAGTTGCTAGCTTCAGAGTAGTTGTTGCCGCTTCTTAGCCAGCATCTGTACGATGTCTATAGGGATGTGAGCAACCACAGCTCAGTAAGTTAGGACGGAAGACTTAAAACTATACCATACATACAACAAGGTTTTCAATCACTTATTAGGTGCAATGCATGTGCAAGCAAATGCCATCGCACGACGTTGTCTGGCCCGTCGTGAGATTAGAGAAATTGCGCCTGCTCTAATTCGGGTTGAGGAGTTGCCGTTAATGCAACAGCTCACGACTAAACCCAGGCTTGTGTAATGGAGACCTTGCTCCTCCTGCGACTACCTTCGAACCACTGCCTTCACCCTCGCCGCGACCTCCTCTCCTGTCACTTAGTTCGACTAAGGATGAAGAAGGGACCATTTTGCAATCCTGCGCTATCCCTTCCGAAGGGGTCGGTATTTGGCCGGAGAGTCCTAAGTTCCCCTAACGGGTTGCCATACATGTCCGATTATGATTACTGGTCGGATATTTAATTAAGTCCAGTTTAAGGTGATCAATCCTTTCATACAATTCATACAATACGTGCCAGAGCAACAAACAGAATCATAGCATCATCCATAATCAAGCACATGCACACATTCAACTATCTAACAAGCACAACCAAGCATAATCTTAAGCCTCCAAAATACAGCATCGTATTAATCCCAACTTACCTCGACTCCCCGCTCACTCACTCGAGGTCCGATTTGCTCAGGCCATTGCCGATCATCCCTATAACACGAACGTGGTTTTAGCTTTTCATATAAATATTATAAGTTCATTTTATTCTATAACGCTTATTGTTAGGTTTTTTTTAAAGGTTTAATATGCCTAATTATCTAAGTATTAAGTCTTTTACCATTATTCTAGGTTTAGGGTTAGGTTCAGGTTCGGTTTTCGTATCGATTTCTAAATTAGGTTTTTAGTTCGATTTCTAAGTAATGTTTTAGATACCAACCCTAGAATTCCGTTCCAACCCATAAGGTGAAACTAATCATATTACTTCCCGATCTCCTAAATACTATTATTACCTCTAATTAGTATTTTATTCCATCTAGTACACTTAAATCCCTATTTGTGTACCGAATTTACTCTTAATGTGAGAAATTTTTACATTTTTCATATAATTACATAAATTCAAGTTTCTTATCAGATTTATTATATATCCCTATTATTTATATAATATCAATTTTTATCCTAATATTTTTTATTTATTATATTTTCAAAAATTATACATTATGCATTATTGCATATTATGCACATAATGCATTTCTAATATTTCTATTACCCTAATTACCATCTCTAAACAGCAATTATTATTTCAAAATATCTAAATCCATCCTTAATCAGATTTTACTCTAAATTTCCTTAATTTACAAAATTAACTATTTTTCCTATTACTTATTTACTACATAATTAACCTAATAATTACATCTAACACCCTAAATCTTAAAAGTATCATACACCATCAGATTTCAACATCCTAAAACATCTACTTATTCACTAAGTCAATAATTAATATCATAATCACCTAATTAACTCCAAATTACCCATTTTATGCCTCATTTTAGGGCCTAAAAATTTCGAAAATTAATTTTTGAAAACGAGCTTCATAGCACTGTTTAATATCATCTAAGTAATCTACACAAAAATTTCGGGCTTGAAACTACACTCCTAAAGTCATTTATTTCTAAACCGAAATGTGCTCGGTTTTGCACGATTTTTTAAGGACCATATATTACAGGACATAATTTCATCAAAATAACATTTTTCCTACAAACTACATACAAAAATATTTCAGAATAACAAAATTCATAATTTTCTAATTATATTTACTATTTTTTCAAAATTTCACAAGAATCGGGCTAGAATTTGGACTCACCGGTTTGGGCGGCTCCGGCCACCACGGGCCGCCGTGGCCTTATCGGCCGACCTGAGCGCTGCCACCACTGTGTAGTGGTGGTGGCCGTCCACTTCTAGCTGCTCGTCTGGTGTGGGTTCCCTTTGAAAGCCCTAATTGCACAGTTTTTTCTAATTTTTTTTCTAAAATGAATTTTTCTCTCAATTTTTAGCTCTCTCTAATTTTCTCTGATTTGTATCTGTCCAAATGAGCTTCTGAATTTTTCTTGCTATTTATAGACTATTTTTGTAATTATTATGCATTAATTTAACAAGACTTTGCCCAATTTCCTTAATTTTTGGCTTTTAGGTTGTCAAATTTTTATTGGCTAATTTTTCTTTTGCAGCTTTGGACCTGCCACGACCTGGTTTTGATTAATCTTATCCTCTTCTAATTTTTTCTGATTTTTCCATAATTATTTTATAATTTTCTTTAATTATTTGCTTAATTTTTGTCCAATTTAGGTAATTACGCGTATTTTTATCTACACGTAAATACATGTGGGGTACACGTGAATATTCCTAAATATTATTTTGGTCATTCTAAAATTTTTAGTATACATATAATCTATCTCTAATAATTTATTAGTTATTAAATTACACTTTTCGCCTTTTCGGTAATTAGCAATTATTATGCTTAAAATTTGAAAATTTTATAGTCTCTTATTTTATTTCTTATTTTCTTAAATTTAAGTTTACGGGGTCATTTTTACTAATATTCTTCTCAATAATTTATAATTTGGGTTTGATTAGATCTTTTAACCGATCGCCTTAAACATTAGATTCTAAGTTCAATCCTACAGTTACTTGGCTGAACTTTGGAGCTTACAAGATGTTCTCTTCAAGAATGCAATATGGCAAGTAGGAATGGTGAAAGGATTTCCATTGGAGAGATGGCTAGATTCCCAATCTAAAAGACAACATATTACAATCTAGGTTACTAACTAATTTCAAGAAGGCAAAAGTTAGTTTGTTGATTGACTTGGAATTAGGTATGTAGGACTTAAACAAAGTTAAACAATTTTTGACAAGTGAAGAGCTTCAAGTGATAATAAACATACCATTTCATCTAGGAGGCAAAGGTAGCTTGCTACAATGGCTGTTTGATAGAGGTGGAGTTTGTACTATAAAATCAACCTATAATAGATTAGTAAGTCAGACCTCAAATAACATTAATAAACTAAGTTCTTTACGACATATTTCACTAAGTGTATGGAAAAAACTGTGGAATCTGAAAACATTACCAAAGATTACATATTTTTTGTTAGAGGGCATTCGAGGACTCAAATCCAACCATAGTAAATACAAGCCCCTAGAATTGTATTTAGAACAATCGAGCCTAAATTTAAGGCTTTTAGGGAAAGTTATCCGATTAAATCCAAACTTTACGACTAAAATAGGAAAGTTAGACAAAGTAACACAGTGAAGTTAGATTTTGGAAATAGTGATCCAAAACCCAAATTTTACCCTTAAAAGTAGGATTATTTAATATAGTACGATAATGCTTGAAACCTCTAAAATCAAGCTTACATTGCAATGAGAACTTAGAGATAAGTTAATTAAGCTATAAAATGAGATAATATAGTATAATTTACTATATGAATATACTCGTATTTTTATAAACATACTCGGTATAAATAATAATTATACCCATAAATTATCTCTAAATTACATAATTATATATATATTGCATTAAATTCATGAAATTAATTAAGAAAACATATCCTAAAAATAAAAGATATGTTAGAAACTTAATTATATGAGTATAGTTATATATTACACGTTATATACTTATATACTAATTAAATAACTAATGTGAACATAATATATATATTATTATTATTATGATTTAACTAAAATATATATACCAAAGTTGATCCAAGTAGCTTCAAAACTACTGGAAACTTGCTAGATTCTTTGTGGCTTCCTCCTATGGATTTGGTAAGCTGATTCAAAAGGAAAATTGTGGTATAAAGACACCTCATACTTAGGATTAATGAAGGAAAAAACAAGAAAAAAAAAATCCTAGGCAATGGACAAAGCCTTATAAATAGCATACCCCAGTAGCTTAATGTCATTCTAGTAATTTGGAACAAAAAACTCTTAGAGGAAATAAAGAAAAAAATCGTGGGAAAAATAGAAAGAAAATAGGAAAAACAGAGCAACCACCATACCCTACCTGTACCAAACCCAGACAACCACCTAATGATAAGCCCAACCGGCCACCACCAGTCTAGGCAGCAATTAGGCCATCCAACAGACCCTTAACTACTGTCGGCCACCAGAGATCCCAAAAACAATTAGGTTGATTCTCTATCTTATTTTTCAATAAATTGTACAAAATACCTAAACTACATAGAAAATTATGAAAAAAAAAATTGTAGTTAGGTTATTTTGAACACAATTTCATGTGATATTTTTATTTTTGAAAAATTCGTAATATTTAATACACTTTCTTAAGAAATTTACTGTTCATCCGAAATTGGAATTGTAAAATAAATGTATTAAATGATATTGTTTCTAGCAAGAAAATTTTGTATAGGATATGTATGATATATAGATAATTTCTATATAGCCCAAATTTTTATTTTAATATTTATTGCATTTTTGGGCTTATCGAAAATAGGTTGAAATTATGAATTAAATAGGAAATTATGAAATTAATTGATGAAATAAATATATACAGATCTCTAGTAAATAATAACAATGTTGGATCATATTAAAACTAATTTGGTGTAAAAAAAATCATAATTGAGTAATTTAAAATAATTTAAGGGTAAAATTGTAAATATGAATATATAGGCGATAGGTTGAAAACTTAAAACAAAGTGATAACTAAATTCTCTATATTTTTAGGAATTTATAGAAATTTTTGAGGAATTATTTGGTAACCTAAACTATTTATTACAAATTTATTTAGTAAAATAACTTAATTTACAAGTCGAAACGTATTTTTTGCAATAATAAATTTAAATGAATTAAATAGTTAAATAAAAACTATGTATGAGATTGCTAATCAGATTGGATTAAAGTGTATATTTAATATATTTATTGATATTTTCTTATCAGGATATACTATAGGTATATTAGGGTTAAATAATACTCATATTATAACGTTATGTGGAAAAATTAGGTAAAATACAATTTAATAACGTAAATTACATATAATACGATAATATTTATATAGATACGTATAACTATATTAAAAACTCGAACTACCCGTTAAAAGTCATCTCTAGAAATATGACTCATAAAACGTATCGTTAGGTCTGTACGAACCAACAACACTAATTTTATTAAAATTAGATAATCTTATGCAATATTACCTAAAACTCTATCATATTTTAGAATGTATGTATTTCGGTAATTCTACCGAAATTAAAACGTAATTTAATAAATTGAAAGTATGTTTCGATGCAATCAAAATGAATACATAATAGTATAGATGATGTATAGTATCAACAATTAACAACTTAACTTGATTTATAATAACAATACGAATATAGATATATATTATATATCTATATAATATAGAAATAATATATATCTATATAAAACCGTTTTAAATTAAATCTTAACATTTTCGTAATTATTATAAAGATTAAAATTGGGTCTTTTGTGTAAATAGGATCCTCAAATGCAAAGACAATTGACGACTCGAGTCAGTAGTAGTTAGCATTTAAACAAGTAAGTTGGGATTGTGGCTTTACCGCTTATTGGGATACTATATTAAAGTATCCAGAGACTGAAGGGTACTTCTGACTATGTTTATAGTTAGTTGACTGTGCGCATGCTGTGTGTATGTATAATACTCAGTTGTAATAGGAGTTGAACTCCTTGGTATGTTGCTTTATACGTTTGCATTGTTTTTGTATTATATAAACTTGTTTAGCCACCTCTGATTAAAACTAACGTTATTCAATAAAAACAAATCTGGACATGCATAACACCCAATAGGGGAAATAATTAAGAGTGTTAGGATAAATACTAAGTTCCTTCGATGAAGATAGCCGAAATAATCATTTCCATATCCTTAGTTGAACTAAGTGGCAAGTGAGAAGGTTACGGCAATGGTGAAGGCCGTGGTTTGAAGACAGTCATGGAAGGAGGGTGTTTTCTATTGCATAAGCTCAGGTTTAGTCTGACTTGAGTTACGATGAAACTCCTTAATCCAAGTTGGAGCGGATATAATTTCTCTAATCTCATAATAGACCGGATAACATTGTGCGATGTTTCATTTGATTGATTGTATTTCGTTTCATCATAATTAATAACCTTACTTGTGATTGTATGATACTCTTCTAACTCTGTTCTACTTATTGAGCTAGTTATACTCACATCCCCATAGACTCTTCTGTAAGTGCTAAGTGAGGATCAAAATTTTTTGATACCATCAACCCCAAGTTAGTATGCCGTTGTTCGGAAAAGTAAGGAACAAGAAATCAACTGAACCTAAGCCTTTTACTTTTTATGAGTTTTGAGGAAACTAATTGAGAATTCCTTAAGACGCCCACTAGTTTTCTAACTTATTGTATATAGACTGTAAAACCTATGGTGTTTAATAAACTTTGATTATAAACTTTAACTTTAGATGTAGAATGTTTGTATAAATACTATTATGGTATGAGACGACAGGATGTATAGAACAGACATTTTGTAAAACTCTATCACAGGTTTGATTATTAATAGGTATCAGAACGGACGTTTCAAGCTGGTTGAGTTGTACATACCTTGTGTGAACTGTATTTACGATAATAGTTATAAAATCGGTTTCTATCTTAGGATAATTTACATAACGAGACTATTATGACTCTTCCTGTTCAGGACGTAACTGCTAACCTTACAAAAAGGAAGATTGTAACCTCTCCTTACTTTCCTTTATGTAGCGAAGAGGAAACCTTAGAGCACACCTTACTTTTATGTGACTAAACAGATAGAGTTTGGTTTAGCTCCTTAAGGTTAAAGATTGTGAAGGAAGAGGTATCTTCTTTAGATAGATGGTGGGATGGATGTTAGAAGGCTATGATGATAGTGAGGTCAGAGAAATGTTAGGTAAAAGCCATGATTGTGGTGATAAGATGGTGTATTTGGAGGGAAAGATGTGAGGTTGTTTATGAACAGAAACCCATCTCTCTTAAGCAGACTATTTTGAAGGCGTCTAAACTATGCAATGAGATTGAGTTCTCTCAGAAGATTAAGCAATGAGACAAAAAGAAAAGAGACATTATAGAATAGTTTCCTTCTTCATGTGTAGTCGAACCTGAAGTTGGAGAAAGGTCAATGAGGAAAAAGCTAAGAAAGGAACCAATGGTGACAGATCATCTAGTAATAGGGGTAGGTGTAAAGTTTGGGGAGAGAGTTAAATTAAAGAAAAAAACTTTTTTGAATAGGGTATTGATGGCCAGGAATGACAACATATTAGACTCAAGTTGTCATACATCAGTTGTCTTGTTTAATGAAGTTTGGTTTGCTCCTTCGATAGGGTCAATAAAAATAAATATGGATACATCATGGGTAAGCTTAAAAGAGAGATATGGGCTTGCAATTACTACTCGTGACTACAATAGATGTTTGCTATTAGGTGCATCAAATACTTCCCTTGCTCCATCAACAGAAGTGGCTAATGCCAAGCTTTTAGGCTAGGTGTAAGATTAGCCAAGGAGGGTCTTTCGCCTAACATTATTTTTGAAACAAATTGTTAGGTTCTTTATTTTGTGTTGAAAAAGAAGATAGGTAATCTACAATGACCTTCCTAGCCTAACTTCATAAAGGCTTTAGAAGAGCTTATGTCGTTTGAGAATCAGAATGTTGTTTTTCACTTTGTTAAAAGAAACACTAATGTTATAGTAGATTGGGTAGCTTCCTATTCTAGGAGAAGAATGTACCCTTTAGACTCATGGATTCACACCCCATTCTTACTCTAGAATCTACCCAAAAATGATGTTTCTAGGTTTGCTAGTGCTTCAAGTTGTACTTTCCATGACAATGGTTAATGATTAATATAGAGTTATTTTGTTGGCAAAAAAAGAAAAAAAAAAAAAAACTACAATCAAACATGAAAATATTGAAATAAAAATTCAATCATGCTAATGATCAAATCAAATAAACATGCAAGCCCTAAACCATGCAAATATTAATTTTTTATTTCCATTTTCTAGATTTTGAAAATATAAACTAGTTTACAAATTAACGTTTTGATATGTAAAACATGGTATTTACTCAATAGATCTACAACCTCACTATTATCATTCTAAGTCGAATAGATTCAATAAATATTGTTATATTAAATCATTATTAGTAATGAAACCTTTGCAAAGATATTATAACATGTGCATATTTTTACTTTGCTAGGTCTTTGAAGGGCATCAATAATTTTTTTTATTTCCTTAGATGGTAGCTACTTATGAGCTTATGGGGGATTCATATGGAGAATAGTCTCTCCTTTTCTACTTCCGAAGAGATTTAAACCTCATATCTAACATCTTAATCTAAAGCCCTAAACCACTAAGATACAATCTCATACCATCAATCATGTTGCCTATTCAAAAGAAGCTCCATCAATACAAGTTCCATTTGTATGCAAATGTTAATTAAGAAAATATTTCTACATTTTCACCATTTATTTTAACGAGATCAATGCAATTATCTATCTCACTATTCATTTATATTTTTCAAATTTGAACCATTGAATTTATAATATGTTTTAAGAACTAGATTTGAAAAAAATATAAATTAAGATCGGATGGAAGATTGGATTAATTATGTAAAAAGTAATGATTGAACCATAAAAAAATCCTAATTAAGATAAATATGGTTAGTGTTATCCAATTTTACTGGATTACTAAAAGTATTAGCTAAATCAAATAGCCTAAACAATTAGCAATTCATGTCTTCAAAGATTTATATCTTCCTTCTAATCACGTTTAGGATAAGGAATGGCTTTACATTTACCAGATGAACCCTTCCTTTTCTCTCTTTTGGACTTTGTGTAGTCCGGGTTCTACTTTCCAAGGTCTGTGTTTGACTCTTTTCTCTCTGGGTGTCTTCTGACAGCTGGGACACTGCAAGTGGACAACACATGCAGAGACACAACCAAACACACAACAGTACGGCCTCTCAAGTACAAACCGATTGAACTCCGAACTGAACATTCGACTGCTGTCCGTATAAGATAGTCCCCTGGATACTGGCAGCATTTGTCCTGAGAACTAATCCAATGGAGCTTCTGCTTTTGCTAGGTTCACAGGGTATACACCATGTTTGGGAAGAGGAAAGAAACTAAAGGGAAAGAAAGTGGGAAGAATAAACATGAGAGGAAAGAAAGTGGAGGGAAAAAATTGTCTGCGATTTTATTTGTATAAGAAAAAAACAAGAAAAATTAGCAATATGAAATTTTATTGCTGCAAAATTTCATAAATGTGCCCAAAATATTAAAACATAATTTTATTTTAATGGTAAGATTGTAAATTTGAATCAATTCCTTCTAATTGTTTGCCCAAAGAAAAGTTTTCCCTTCCAAATCCATCCCCTTCCCTTCTTCCTCCTCCTCCTTTCCCAAGCAAATAAAAAGCTCTTGGAATTCTTACTTTTCATCCCCTCCACATTACTTTCTTCAATCCAATCATAGTGTTAATGCTAGCATAGCAGCAAAAGAAGCACAACATCATATTTATAGAAACAAAGCTCACATTGCTATCGCAAAGAGCCAGAAACCCACGTTTCCAAAATAATGATTTACTTTAGTGGTCAGGTGTTTCTTACACTTAATAAAAACCTAAAAATAAACTTTTTGAGTTTATTGTATACTTCATTAATAAACAGTTGCATAAAAAGATAAAACTGTTGCTTTATTTGACACCTAAATACGTACCTCGGCAACAACAACCCATTACTATTTTTCATTTTCTGAGTATAAAGCATCCACTTACCAGTATATTTTTCTTTCTTATGAAGGTACGATCGGCAGTTCAGAAATCGTGGATTTCCCTTTGAAGTTAACAAGTGCCACTATTAAGAAAACACAAAAACAGTGAGAGAAACAATGAAACAAAGCCTCAAAGCTTCACAGTGCTGGCCGTTTAGGGAATATCCGATTCTAATACTTTAAGTTCATATGGAAAGATAAATTGTGAACGTTATCACATTTGTTCCAAACCTGTTCTTGCACAAACATTAGGAGGGTAGAAATATTCAAAATGCAGAACTCAAGCAGCTACTGGTTTCGATAAATGGAGATAAAACTCAATTGTAGAACACGAGGGATTTTGGTCATTCACCTTGGCATAATATGTTAAGGTGATTAATATGTATAACTATATGCATGATAGGAGGTATATGAATATCAGGCACTCAAAGAACCACAAGGAAGAAGACATGCTACGAATTCTGTAGACATTCTATTGTATGTTGCGTAGAACTTTGAACAGAGTGGCTACATTTGAAATTAAACTATTGGCTATGAAAATTAATATTATGATGCTAACAATAGAAGTCTTTTCAAAAGAATCGATTTCAACATACATGACCCCATTGGGTCGACTAGACTTCACTGGTAGGACTCCAACAGCCAACATATAGAAGAAACCTTTTCATATAGCTATACCATTATATAAAGAATGAACAAAACTCCAGAGCTTCGCTCTGAAGAATACAGTACAAGCATATCATCCAAAGCTTCTATATTCCCATGATGCACAAGCATTACCTCATTTCCTACGAAGTTGGCAGCATTTTTCTCAACTAAAAGCCAAAATTGCACATCTGGACAAACTCCATGTCATTGTCAACATACTTTGTCCACAGACTTTTATACTGGTTCATAGCTATATCGAGCCATGGCTTCATGTTTCCATTGTAATGAATGACAGCAGCATTCCTGATCTCATCCATACTTATACTTGGATTATACCCGAGCCCAAGCACATGCCAGGATTTGTCCAGTGACTTCGTTGTTAAGTAGAAGGTGATCAAGCCAGGTGGAAGAGTACCAGACTCCCACAAAGTCCAATCCTCATTCTGAACAAGTAAATATAAATATAATATACAAATCAGTAGCCATCCCTATCCAGGATGATATGATAAAAAATGGGCATAAAAATCATCGACCAAGAACAGCAAAAGAGTTATCTGACTAAATGCCAAAACTGTCCCAACTACAAAGAAATGATTGATTACTCCATTAGACAAAGAAATCTTAAGACCACAATATGTATTCTAGTTATGAACACAGCTACTAATCCATGCTCTGTAGCAATCCATCAGAAATTTACTGACTGAAGGAAAAAGAAACCACATAACTCTAAGTAGACATACATATTCATTTCAGTCACCAAAATGAATAGCCATAGTGTTTTTCTAGGTGATGAGCTTAAGACCTCAGGATCAGAGATCATGGAAACCATCTCTAATAGATGCAAAGGACTTACCAGATTCTGCCAATAGTGGTATTCCTCTGTGCATTTTTCTCGTCTCCATGCATCAAGATCAAATATGTTCATACCGTATGCCCATGCACAGGTCTTGGGACTAAACCTGTCCTTAATGAGAGGGTGTGAGAAATTCAAATAATGCGAATAGCGGTGGAAAGAGCCAAAGCAAGTTTCAATGGCCCCATTCACCTTCCCACCCAAATCAATATTCCACAGCCCTGTCAAGTCCTTTTGAACTACAACATCGTCATCCAAAAGCAGAATTTTGGACAGAGTTGGATATATCTCTGGCAAGTAAAACCGCAGATAACTCAACATGGACAACTGATTGTCATTTTTTGACTTCACATCAGTCTCATCTTTGGTAGCATTTTCAGATAGCCTCATCTTGATAGACTTTTTCATTTTAGCAGATTCCAATTTTGCCAACACTGGCACGTATGAAGAATTCAAGAACAGAAAATCCTCTACTGCCTTAATCTCTACATGGGCTCCTCCTTGGACAGGTCTCATCTTGAACCAAACCTTCATAGGTGCAAGATACATCTTATCAGTGATGATGTGGAAAACATGTTTCCATGGTTCCTCAGCATTCTTCAGTACCGAATTCACCACTACTGAGACAGCAATGATGTTATTCGAAGCTATGGAATAATGATACAGACTTGGGTCCTCAAACTCAGCTGCTGGCTCTTCTTCTTTATACTTCTGTGGACGTGCAATTCTCTCTTCTACCAACCGCATTGCCAAACAATGCAAACTCTTAGGAATTGACCTAGCAGCAATGGAACTTGCAAATGCCCCATTCTTTTTGGCCTTAATTAGCAAGTCATTAACAGCAAAAATCGTGTCCTTCAATTTCTGTATCTTGAGCTGATTATCATAATTTTCTTTAGATTCAGCTATCATCGAACGTGTGATCTTCACCCTTTCTTTAACTTCTTTCTCGAACTGCCTCATCACATCCTCATCCAATGCACCCTCAGTATTAAAGAGTGCAGTCTGGTAACTGGGCTTCGATGTGATATCCGAAAAATTCTTGGCTAAATCATCAAAAGTCCTCAACTGTCTAGAGATATCCATTTTAAGCTTCCTAGCATATGCAGCATATGCATTTACAAGAGTTATGTGGTCATTCGCTTGCTTATGTATCAATCCTAACCGAGTCTTTAGTGGGTCTGAGTTCAATCCCAAAAACGAGCGGCGACCATAACTATCCTCACTATCAGGCTGCAAAAACAGCATAGATATTTATTCCATCAGCTCACCCAGAAAAACAATAAATCTAACAAATCCATGATTCTCCTGTTGTAATTTCATCATGTTTCCTATCAAATTCATTTCAACAGCTAACAATACATAAAATCGATCTGATGATACAAATAAGCTTTCCTTCTTTTTTCCCTTCCAAATCTTCTTGTATCTTGATTAGATGTCTTAGACTCATGTTCGAGTTCGACATAAACATAAAATTGGGGTCTTTAAGAAACTTGACCACAACAGCTCTTAAGAACTAGTTGTCAAACTAGACATTCTCGATTATGATGAAATGCAGCTATTGGACATTAACAGAAACAATCATTCTAGATAGGAGGAAGCACAAAGACTTGTTCTCTAAGCAAATATTAATAATTAAACAAGGGTAGGTCTTCAAAAAGGTAATTGTAAAAGCTTTCATACACATATACGCTATAGATCAGATCAATTATGCATCGAACCTCAACCAGAACTAACCCCAAAAGCAATCTTTCTCAAACCTTAACCTAAACAAATTAATAGGTACTGGCTATTAAAGAAAAATTAAAAAAAAAAAAGCATATTTAGAGAGAGAGAGACTTACAGAGTGGTGATGGGAAGAGGAAGAAGAGAAGAGAACCGAGACGGTGGCAAGGAATAGGAGAGAGAAGAAGGCTGATAGAAAGATACGGTGATTGAAGAAGCTACGAAGAGATGTAGAACCAAATGCCGAACCACCTCTGCCTCCTCTCACAGGGACTGCCATTGTTTCAATTCTGATGGGTTTGGGTTTGGGTTTGGGAGGTTTGTTCTAGCAGAGAAGGAAGATGATGGGCCTAAGAGAAAGTGAAGAAGTGGGAAAACAAGAAGACATCGAGTGTAAGAGAGAGAGAAAGACAACAAAACGGTTGAGATCTCAGACTCAAAAGAAGAAGAAAGAAGAAGATAATGAAGAATAAGAAGAAGAAAACAATTGCTAGATCTCAAATCCTATCATTTTTCACCCTGGAAATAAGAACGCCGCGTCGGTGATGTGACTAATGATGTTTTTGCTTTTTAATTAATTTCGTTTACTGTTATTTGTCTTTGTTTAAAGCGAAGCGGCGAATGAAAATATATGATTATTAAAAATATATATATTTTTTAAAATATAATTATATTTTTTTATATTAAAATTTTATTGATAAACGTAATATATTAATACTAATAAAATATTTTACAGCTGAAATTTGAAATGTCGAGAGTGTTTGGATTTTTTTTTTTTTTTTTT
>JAMXBB010000011.1:8918609-8950027 GCA_024138015.1 Lumnitzera littorea | reverse complement strand
TATTTACGTGTAGATAAAAATACGCGAAATTACCTAAATTGGCCAAAAACTAAGTAAATAATTAAAGAAAATTATAAATTAATTATGGAAAAATCAGAAAAAAATCAGAAGAGGATAAGATGATCCAAATCAGGTCGTGGCATGTCAGGATCTGCAAAATAAAGATCAACCAATTAGAATTAGGCAACACAAAAGCCAAAAATTAAGGAAATTGGGCAAAGTCATGTCTAATTAATGCATAATAATTACCAAAATCGTCTATAAATAGGAGAAAATTTTCCAAAACTCATTTGGGCAGTGAGAAATCTGAGAAAAATCGAGAGACTAAAAATTTAAGAGAAAATTCAAAAAACAAAAAAAGAAAAGAAAACTGTGCAGATTGGGCAAGTGAGCCAAACCCACACCTCACTACCACCTGGGACCGAGCCACCACCATCACCCTACTCTAGACCCACCGTCTAGGCCAGCCAACAACCTTGGACCGGGTTTAGACAGCTACAAAGCTTTGAACCGAGTGAGTCCCTTAATTACCCTGATTTTATATAATTTCGTAAAAATAGTTATTTTGCCCAGAAAATTATGAAACTTGTTATTCTGAGGTTTTATTGTATGTAGATTTAGGAAAAAAGAGTGATTTAGTTTAATCACATCTGAAAATATGGGGTTCTTAACAAATTGAACAAAACTGAGCATGATTAGAACTAGAAATAAATAGGCTTAGGAGTGTAATTTGGAGCTCAATTTTTTTCTATAGGATGCTCGTGTGATATAGAATAGTGCTATAAAGCCATTTTTTTTTAAATTAATTTTAAAAATTTTTAAGTTAATTTTTAGCCCTAAAATGATGGAAAAATTGAGTAATTTTAGGTTAATTAGGTGATTAAGATACTAATTACTGATTTAATTAGTAATTAGATGTTTAGGGATGCTAATCTCTGATGTGGAAACCTAATCCTAGCCTTTGGAGTATTAAGTATGGGTAATTTAGGAAATTAGGTAGTTAATGTAAGAAATTAGTAATATGTGAAATTGAAAATTAATAAATCTAAAAAATTAGGGTTATTTAGATAACATTATAATAGAAATTAGAAAAATAATAAACCTGAAATAACATTTAATTTTAAGTAAATGTATAAAAACGTAAGATTTCCTCACATCGGGAATAAATCCAATACCTCAATTAGGGTTAACATATACAAAATAATTTAGAATACTAAATTAAGACCCAATAGGATATTTGAATACTCGAGCTTAATGTGATTAATGTCATATTAAGATTCGAGCATATTTAAGACTTAGGAATCAAAATTTAAAAGCTAATTTAGGATTCGAACCCTGAAATAAAGTATAACGAATCATTAGTATGTTATAGGTATACATGGAAAAATGAGTTAAAATATAACTTAGAATATGAATCCATAAAGTATAAGTATTAAAAAGACCTATTTGTATTATAGGACACCTAGAGACAAATCAACTTGCGATTAAAGGATCGAGCGATCGAGCGATCGAGCGATTCCAAGTAAGTTAGGTTATTACTTATTGTAATAGAGTATTAGTTTTATGATACTCGGAGACTTAGGCTTGTATATGGTTGTGATTGTAAGTAGTTTACGCATGTGTTTGACGTATCTGAATTCGTACTGAAATTGTGATGTGAGTGATTTTGTGTTATGATTGAATTGGTGTGAAATTGTTTGAACACCCTAAATGAAATTTAATCTCATTCGACTCTAAGAACCAAAAAAATGTTATGCACTGCAACCCGTTAAGGGATCATAGAATTCTCTAACCAAATGCCAACCCCTTCGAAAGGGATAGCGCGGGATTGCAAAATGGTCCCTTCTTCATCTTTAGTCGAACTAAGTGACAGGAGAGGAGGTCGCAGCGAGGGTGAAGTCAATGATTCGAAGGTAGTCGTAGGAAGAGCGAGGTCTCCATTGCACGAGCTTAGGTTTGGTTGTGAGCTGCTACATAACTTAGAACTCCTCAACCCGGATTAGAGCGGGCGAAATTTCTCTGATTTCACAACGGACCGGACTACGTTGTGCGATGACACTTGATTGTTGCATTGCATGAAAATAATTTATTGGTAATCTTGTTTGTGCTTGTATGCATTCATGAGTTTCCAATTCAACTTACTGAGCTGTAGTTGCTCATACCCTTATAGATCCTTTTGCAGGTTCTAATCTCTGAACAATTTAAGTAGAATGTTACCTTACAATTACCCAAAGGTTAGTCCTTTTGAAGCCAGGGGTATGAGGATCAAACTTCTTAATAATGATGTGTAGCTAGAGTATCCCTGTAATTAAGGATGAAAGACTGATAGTTATTACGTACATTAGTGAACTAATGTGTTTATGTAAAACTTCCTGGAAAGCCCTGTAGACTTACATATAATTATACATGTATATTAGAAATTTGTAATATTTATTCTAATTGTAGTATAACTGTTAATCGGACTGTTTACTTCAAAACGAAGAGTCGTCGACGCCTTATGTAGATCATGTCTATGATAGGTACTGTGAGGCCAGTTACTATCATAGAATGGTTTACACGGCGGAACTGTTGCGACTCTGCAACTTCGAGGCGTAACAATATATGTATGCATGAGTAGATAAATATATATGTATATTATGTATCTCTTTCATTTGTGTATATACATATGTATTTGGTAAGTATCTTTTTGTATGTACATATGTATTTAAGAGCGAGTATATATATATATATATATATATCTAATATACAGTATATGTATATAGATATAAATAGTAGTATAGTATGTCTATTTTTCTACACCTGTATTCTTGTACATATGTATGTATATGTATTATATATGTATGTCTAATTAGTATTTTGTATATGACAATTGTAGATATACACGTATAGTTTATATATGTATACTAAATATTTCTTTTATATACATGTATATATATTTATTATTTTACTTAATTAATTATGTATATATGTGTGAATATATATATGTGTATATATACATAGTATTTGTTTTAGCATGTAATGTGTATATACATGTATTATATAATTTCGTATATATATGTGTACATATGCACATATACCTATTTTGTATTTTCTATATATACGTATATATATGTGAATATATATATGTTGCTAATGTGAATATGCATATATACATATTATTAATAATATTTGTATTTTGGTATATATATACGTATGTAGTACAACCTTATATATACATAAGTATATAAAGTATAAATACGTGCATATAATACTTGTACATAATGTATAACTAAGGTTAAAATAATTTATTATATAAAGTATAGTATACTTATAAATGTGCGTATATGAATAGTAAAAAATACGTAAAAATATGAGTATAATTAAATAGTGTATATACAATATACTATATTAATAATTTAATAAATAAAGTAAGATAATATATATATATATAAATACCGTAATTAGGAGAAAAAAATTTGATAATTAAGTAAATTGAAAAATTTGATGAAACATAATATATATAATAAAATAGAAAATAATGGAAATTTTGGAAAAATTTACAAGCGTGACACGTAGTACTTTTACGTGTTGCCGCGTCACCATTTGTTATAAATTAAATAATTTTCATAATTAATAATAATAATAATAATTAATTAATTAACTAGAAAAATAATAAAATAGAAAAAATGGAATTAATAATTCTAAAATCTCAAAAATAGGTAAAAATAAGTAATTATAGTAAAATAAACTTAAAATAAGAAAATTATCAATTATACGATTTAAATGATTATTAAATCGTAAATATATTAAAAAACTTAAATTAATATTTATAATTTTTTAAAATTAACATAATAAATTTTGTCATATTTTTATATCACAATCTAAACTGTGAGTTACGACGTCTAAAACAATCCTCGTTACAAGAAAGTATGCTTGAAAACGATCGAAATTGATTATAAATTCATAAGGATCCAAGTTAAATTGAAAAAATTATACGCAATTCGATAAAAAACTCGAATCGACGATTTCACACAAATTAATAATTAAGTTAAGTAAATAGTACAAATTACAATACTAATTTAGTTTTTAATTCCTAAACTTACTATTTTCTATATTCCTTATTCTTAGGTGATCTCAACTTTGATCCTAAATTGCTATCGAACTATTATGATCCCTGAGTTGATTATGGCTGAGTGAGTTTTTCCTAATGATTTTATACTTATTTGTGTTCATAATTAGTGAATATAAATTGTGATTAATAAATAAATATTGTGTGGGGTTGGATTATGCTTATGTATGATACTGTTTATTGATAGTGAATTTACTTTAAAATATAATAACGTATTAATTGTTACATAGTAGATTTGATAGGAACCGATTGTCTATGACCTTGTTGATTACCGAATAATAAAACCTAATTTTGTTTGACTTGAAAAAACTAAATCGAATCATACATAATCATGTACTACATAACTAATTTCGACCGTCACATTACACGGAGATAGCGAGAGGTTATACTTGGGTTGATTATTTGCTGTTATAAATTTCGTACAGTGCACACATATGATACGACTTTATTTTGACTGGCGGGATTACTAAGTGTTGAAGGTGCTAACCGCATGGTTAAGAGTTGAGTCCAGAGACCTCCATTTAAGGATGAGTGAGGGCTACGTAAACCTACTCACAATCATACATCAACTTATACTCTTATAGTCTTTTTTCGTAGGCTAATCTATTCATAAAGTTAGGTCGTCACATGCCCAAGGTTAGTGTTACATCAAGGGGTTGATACGGGAGTAAGATGTGATAGGAGTATACTTATGATAGTGTATTTAGATTTCGAATCTTATGATGTAATGAGATGATATCAATTGGTATTAAATACTATTATAAACTTCTATATAAATAGTTGTGTTTTATATTTCATTAGCTTATTATTATTATCATAAAATGATATTACTTATACATGCACAACTCTTAATGTAACCTTATTTATCATACAAAAAGTTGTCGATTGTAAGAAAAATCAATCTAGAATCCTTTATACGATATATGATAACTACTATGACTAGCCACCCTCAGATCGTGACGCACACACATGGTGAGTAATATCAATTGAATCTTTTCCCCTTATAAGTCTTGAAATATGTAAACAAAAAATGAGAACTAGATAACATGGTATAAATAATATATAATGGTACAACTTTATTGTATCATATTTAATGTATTTAATATTAGATGCAAGTTTTTATGATTGAAAAATTAAAAAAATATATATAAATAAAAAGTTCAATTATCTATAATATAAATTACAATAAAATTTAGAATTATGATTTGGAAATTTGGTGTGTGGCTATTTTTTAAATTTAAAAAAAATATTTATTTTGTATTGTGAAATAGAATTTTATACCATCATATATATGGTATAATTTTTTTTTGCTTTGTCCAATATCTAAGACCTCTTTTATCTAATACCTTGACTTAGTGCAATGAAATTACGATAACTAAACAATACCATAATCTGTAAAGAGGTATAATTAAACAAGTAAGTTGGAAAACAAGTAATGGGGTTGAGATTTGTCAGCTGTAGTGCATTTGATATTCGTTTATGCTACACCTTATTAATTAGGAATTTTCGAGATTATTAACATGGCCATTAACAAAATCTACCTACAAAAGTTATCGCTGTACGTTAGTTGTGCATGGAAGGTTTAATGAATAACTTAACTAATTATAGTTGATCATTAATTACGTTGATGTTGTCAATGCTTTTTATTTTTCCTGAAAGAAAAAGAAAACAAGAAAAAGTCACTTGTGAGAACCTAGAACCTTTGCAAACCCATACATTGAGAAATGACTTTAAAGGCCTTCTCCATACTTGCAACACGACTCATGAATTTTAATGATCGTATGGACCCATACGTTATAAACAGCTCATGGACTTTAGGAATTGTGTAAACCCACACTCTCAAAACGACTCATGGACTCTAGAGAATCGATGGATCTACATTTTGAAAATGACTCGGGGAAACATCTAAGGTGCATATAAGTTGTGTGTGCTAGCATGCAGTCGTTTTTGTACTACACTTTTATCACTCACCCATTTGGTTTTTATTTCTGGTGATGATTATGAAGATATTTACTATTATGATTATTTGGTATACGGCCATTACTTTGATGGAGGGAATGGTGATAGCTCACGTGAAGGAGTCTTAAGAGATTTTTAGATGTTAGAAAGACTAATATAATCTTTTTATAGTTTGTAGGCTCAACATATGTCGTGAAAGTTTTTATTAGGTCATGATTTTTACTTATTTTGTTTTTATTTCAACGTGGCTCTGCACGTAGAAAGCCTACAAAACAAAACACTGTAAAGGGATACTGAAATATTGTCCAATATGATCAATTCGATACTTAAGTCAGTAATAAATTTTTAGAGAATAAAAAGTATTTTAGGGTAATAGGTAAACTTAGTATGTAGGATATAGAGATTTTTATCCTTTGGTAATGAATTAATATTTATAATGAAGTAACGCTGACAATTGAAAGACAGTTAATGGGAGAGATCCTCTCTTACAAGTGTGAGAGAGTGGGATCATGCTGTCCAATATATTCCACATATGCCAGAAGTAAGCATTGATTTGATCACTTATCCTTATCTTATAACTTTTAACCATTGAAGATGTCTTGGACCTTGTCAAGCCAGGCCTAGGGCTTAAGCTCAGGACAACAGATCTTAAGAGATGAGGTGTGTTTAATTTGGATGGGTTCGAGGAACCTATCAACATAGTCTAATATTTGAAATTTTACTTAAAGTTCATAATTTCATTTAAACTCATAAAAGCACTTAAAATAAAGTAACTTCAATTAGATATTACTTAGTTGAATCTGTTATAAATTTTTGAGTAATTTTACGTACTTATATCGTTACATAATATTTGTAATTTTAACTTGAAATACGTAATTTTATTCAAATGTTTTTAAAGCCCTAGAAAAGCTTAGAGTTAAAATATGAACTTGAGATGATCGATCTTTGTGTATTCTCCTCTCTATGCACCTCCGTGAATCCTTCTCTTAAAGTTGAAAAGCATCCCCTAACTTTATGAACATTTGGATTTAGTCCATCCAAGAAGTCGAAAGCTCGATACTTTTCTAGCATTTTGCTATACTTTGCACCATCCTCTGTAAACTTCTAGTCCATATAGTAAAATAGGTTCATCTCTGCCATAATTCTACCATATATGAAATATTCTTATAAGAAGTGTTTACAATTATTATAAACCAATTCTGAACGTTGCAGTAATCCACAAAGCTAACCCCCCTTCACCTGATCACAACGCCAGCACAATTACTCCATTGCACAAGCTATACGTCCCTCGCCAACAAATTCACAATTACGCTGCCAATCCCCTGTCACAATCCACACGGCTACACTCCATGAAGATACACTGTATGTCCACGCCATCACGAATGCAACTCCTTAACGCAATCCAAGGATCACATACACGCCTGAAGACTCGCACACCACGTTGAACCCCCACGGCAACAGCATAATCCATTAGTTCACGTTAAAGCGATTTTCGGCATGCACGATCAAATTCACACGCGTACGATTAGTACAACTAGGTTTGTTTAGGTAAAAATTATTTTATTAGTTTATTCAATTATTTTTACTAATTAATTTTTTGTTGTAGTGTAGGTTTTTATTATTTCCATATTATTATTGCTCAATTTTTTAGATAATTCCAATGTTTAATAAAATTTGTTTAAATTACGTTTTTAATAAAATCACATCTTTTTTAATAAAAAAATATATATATCTAGATCGTATCTCCAACATATCTAGGATTTAAAGAAGATAGGTATTTAAATCGTATCGTATCATAACCTATCTTACAATTATGATTTAGAAAATATATGTATATAACCGTATCTTTAACATATTTTATAGTTATGATTTAAAAAAAATATTTTTGACGCGTAGTGGTTTTAAAAATAAAAAAAAATGTTAATCGAGATTTTTAAAAAGATTTAGTTAAATAAAATTTCTTTAAAATCAGGCAAATTAGATTTCTTAGGTTTTTTTTTTAAATAATAAATTGATAAATAAATGCAAACTTGGCTTAGTTTTCGAAATAAAAAGAATCTAAGCACTAAACTTTTTATAAAAAGAGAACTAAGGTCGGTTTGATCCTGACTAGCAGGTATACATAGGCATCTTTCAAGCAATAACATTAAAAAAATAAAAATAAAATTTTCCCTTTTTTTTCCTTAAAAATTCGTAATAAAAAATAATAATAAATCACTTTAGTTGTCTTTCACATATTTAGATATATTTTAGTGTTTTTAGGAAATTATATATAAAAAAAGCTCATCAATTTTTTTCTTTAGTTTTTATATGATAACTTAGTCTTAAAAGTATAGCCCCCGAACTCGATTTTTTTGGTTTAATTTTCTAAAAATAAAATTTTTTAAAATATCCGCAGATTAGTGGTCAAATAAGGATTTTCCCACCTGAAAACCCTAATTTCATTTTTCACCAATCGAGCTGGTTGGCGACTCCAAGTTTTTAAAATTTTTTTAGAAAAGTATTTCCTTAGTTTAATGTCGAGTAATTTATATTAAACGAGCTGGGCTTGATATAGGTTAAATTAAGGAAATCAAAGTAGAGCTTGACAATAATATTCAGTAACTACTTTAAAAGGTAGAGCAAATATTCTTTTGCATCAGCGTTTGTTTTTAAAAATAAACATAATAAGAAAAACTAGATGTTATAAGTATAAGGAGTACATGATAGTATATCATTATTATATCATGTTTGGTTTGTTTTATAATGTCCCTTATTTAGTATACATAAGTTTAGATTTAATAATGTATTTTAACATTTATATTGTTAATATTATCTTATATTTATTTAATTAAATGTTTACATTATTCACAAAATACAATTTTTTAAATATTATTTAATATTTATACCCTCAATAATATCTAATATTTATATAATTATATTTATATCCTCAATACTTGTATCTTTGTTCAATAAAATCAACTTTTGTACTATATTTTAGATGTAACAAATTTTGAGTATTTTGTTTAATCCTTTATACCCTTTTTAGTTTAGTAACCAAGCTCAAATTACTAACCAAATATTAAACAATTTTTTTTTTTCAATTTAGTCATATAAATTTTACACAACTAAATGATACTGGGTGTAATGCATTTAAGATCGATTAAAGTACATCTCCTAAAGATTGGAAATGATTGTAGGATGACTGTTTTTAGTAATAAAAATTTGTTGAGAGCATAAGTAGGCAAGCCATTTCAATTTAAGTAGGAAACATAGTTGCTAATTGTAGATGGTAGAAAGCTATAAGGTCTTGCTTTTTTAATGGGCATTTCATAAATGAAGATTAATGAGAGGAACTTGTATGGGTTGATAAAGAGTGTTATAATGGTGTGGTTGGTTAAGCTATTCAAATGCAATTATGATATTCTAGTTTGATATAAGCTTGAAGATAAAAAAGCAAGAATAGATGCACTTTCGAAATGGTGTAAGAATTCACCTCTGGTTATTGTTAAAAAGGGCATCAAAGGTCGATTCGAGACTGGCTGTAATGTTGTAATATATGCATAATGTATTAAGACCCTTTTTTATGTATATTTTTTTACTCTTATTTAATTTATACTAGAGTCCCATCGATAATTAGGACGTACATGGAATAATAATAATAATAATATGTAAAACTCTATGGTTAAATGTCCCACATAAATTGTGGAAGGTTATAATACTAGTTTATAAGGTTATAGTTATGAATACTTTGTCAACACAAATTTGAAACATTTAGGTCAAGTGATTAAAATAAGTTTATTAATATTTGTTGACTTAGCTATTCACTACTTTTGACCTAAAGTATTACAAATGATATCAGAGCGAACTTCTTACTAGTAGGTACATAATTCGAGTCTGACTCCAGTTTAGAGAAGAGGTTCGAGAAAAGTGAGGAGTGTCGTTAGGGTATAATTTATTGCATACTTTCAAGATAACTTATAAGTAATGGGTGGCCTGAATTATATATAAAAAACGGGGGGAAGATCTAGGTTCAATTATAAGGTCTTGTGACCAGGACGTCATGTGTTTTAGGTGGGGAAGAGATTATGAGACCCTATAGTTAAGTGTCACACATAGATTGTTGAAAGTTGTGGTACTAATTTATAAGGTCATGGTTGTGAACACCTTATTAATATAAATTTGAAACTTTTGGGTCAAGTGGTTAAAATTGGCCCATTACTGTTTGTTGACTTGGCTATTCATTGCTTTTGGTCTTAAGTATTACATAATAATAGTGAAATTCCATGATATCATATTATCTAAATTTGTCTTTGGTTGGATAAATATTTAGACCAATACGTTATATTACTAAGATCATTCTCACTAGATCAGGGGAAAGATATACACGTTATACAAGTAAGTGCTCAAAGTTAAGTCGGTATATTGAACATGATCCGCTAATAAAGAATACTACATGTTAATGTCATTGGTCCATTCCTATAAGAATAAGCGTAAATCTCTATACTTGAAACCTTCATATATCGTAATGTAAAATATTATATTTTCATGTCATTAAACACAGTTTTAATTTAAATTGTAAATAATATAATTATTGGATACAACATAAAATATAGAGAAGATGATAATGAGTTAAAACAGAATTTATTACTCTCTTGGATTAAAGAGTCAATACTTAAGGCCACTTGGTTTGGATAAGAGTAACTCATAAGCCCATGGCGATAGCAAGTTTTATTGAATCTCATTTATTTAAAAAAACAAGTAAAACCATTACACATTGATGACATCACATACAGTGTTTTAATCGAAATATCATTTGATAAAGAGATCTAATTATACAGTAATCAATTCATAATAGTTTAGATTCAAAATTTTCTTATTATGTTGGATGATCAATAATTATTAGTAAATGATTACCTTGGTTTATGTATGAATAAGTATTATTTTTATGTATAAAAACCTAAAAGGTCACACATAATAGCATGGTAAGCGAGAACAAAATATTGGACAAAAATTTTCATACATACTAAAATTTTTTTATGCTTATTTCGAAACTAGAATTAATTGGTTTTGTTTTTAAAAAGAGTATAAGCAATTAAATAATGCTCAAATACGTTAAGTTGTTTTTGCCTGTTGGTTAAGTATAAGTAAATGGAAGTTACTAATACCAACGTGTATTACGACATATTCTAAAATGTTATTACATATTGGCGGGTGGGAGGAATATTATATTGAAAAACTGATCGCCGTTTCATTTTTGTTAATCAAAATCAAGTTTTGTCCCCCGTGGTGATACTGTTGGGGGGAGAAATGTCTTTTTGTGATCTTATGTTTTCGAGTTTCGACTAAAGGTAGGTCCTATGTTGGGATTGAGGAAAGAAAAGGGGAGGATGAAAAGTAAGAATTGCAACGACGTTTTTTTATTTGGAAAAGGAAGAGAAGGAAAAAAGAATGGATTTTGAGGGGAAAATTTTTCCATTGGTTTATAAGAATCATTCTTTTTAAATATGGAGAGAATTGAAATGAATAGTTTTTAATTTACCATCTTACCCTTAAAATAAAGTATAATTTAATGTTTTAGGAACTTTTATGATATTTTACTATAATAAAAATTTATATTACTTACTTTCCCTCCATATACCTTCTTTTACACAAATAAGAGAACATATATTTTTTCATTCATTTTTTTTCTTTCCAAATTCATTCGTCTCACTTTCTTTTTCCCCTAATTCTTTTCCTCTTCCCAAATCCAGTGTTAGAGGGGTAATAGAAAAAAAGAATGAATCAGGAGTTTTAATCCGAATACTAGTTCATTCATTTTGCTTCCTAGAATCATTGTCCTGATCCAAGTTACCTAGTGGCGTAAGAGTTGGGATAAATTCTTATTACTGTGTACGTCTATAACGCCAGAGGGATTACGTTTAGAGCTTTTGTGATTAACACGGTTTTGTAAGAGACAAAGTGAGTTTCAAATCGAACATGAACTACATCCACATTAGAAGAAGAATTTTTCCTATATAAGAAAGTATGTTCTTATAAACTTTTATTATTTATTTTATTTTACATGTCACACGTAAATGCTAAAGAATGAATTTTATAGAAACTTTTTTACAAATTTCCGCTGAGTTCATTTGGTTTACAAAACCTACCATACGGTCTGTCCAATTGAAAGATTTAAATTGTGAAGTAGTTTTGCACTATAAAGACTTTGATGAGGAAATTCAATGAGTCTTCAAAAGGGTATGCTAGCATGCCTCTTTGGAACAACCTTAAGAAGGATGTCATGCAAACAAAAGCTTTATTATAATTGAGTGAAAGTAAGGTATAAGTAATAAGTGTGTCTTTTTGAGGCATTGTTAACTCTTAGGTTGCATTTAGTTATTAAAACTAGATAAGAGAAGGAGATAAGGAAGATTAGACAGGACATATATAAAGAGAATTAAACAGTATATGACAAGAAGTATAGGACAATACAATATTATTATAACATATTTAGTTCGTATGATATATGACTCAAATTTTTATGATATCCCTTGTTTAATATACGTGAAAATAGAACTCAATATCGTATTTTGATATTTATATCCTCAATATTATTTAATATTTATTTAATTATTTTTGTATTATTTAAAAAGACATTTAATTGCATACATATCCTTAATACTTATATTTTTATCCAGCAAAGCTAACTTTTATACTATAATTTAGATGGGATAAGTTTTGAATATTTTGTCTAGTTCTTCAAGCCACTTTTCATCCAGTGACCAACCTCAAATTACATACCAAACATTGGGTAAAATATTTTATTCAGTTCAGTTCCATAAAATTTTGTAGAAGTAAATAATACCTTAAAGTTGCCACTCAATCTTGCTAAATATGCTCCGGAAGCTACACGGTATTTCCCGTTGGAAAACAAGAACAAGATTGTACGCAGCACAAATCATATACAACTTACGAATTGCAGCCTCTTGTTTTCACTAACTCTCCAATCTCCATGGAAAGAGATAATGAAAATCAAATCTCAAGCGTTCATTTGGGAGTTGCAGGTTGGGGACAAAGTAAATTTACAGCTCTAAAGAGCATGTTATTGATCAGTTCTGTTATAAGCTTAGTACAATTTGTACTACATAAACTTTAAGCAAAATAAAGAGAGTGGTGCACATTGTATCTAATCTTCTTGAGTTCTGTTTAATTTTTATAGTTATTTGTAATTTTCCTTATACGTTATATTTACGAGTTTGTAAGTAATACAAATTAGTGATTGATTAGTTGGTATCCCTTATTTAAGAAGATCAATAGATTATTATTATTATTATTATTATTATTATTATTATTTGAGAAAAACAAGTACATGGAAATCTGCTCCTTTATAAGAAAATACAATGCCGAAAAAAAAAAAAAAGTAATATTACTACGCTTGCATTAAACAATAAGAAAGGGAAACAATAAAGTTCCTAAAATCTAGAAATTGTTGCAAATTTTCAGTTTTAATAGTTTGCGCATACCGTAAAATTTTCAAAGCTAACTCTGGAACTTGTATTGAAATTAACATTGGTGTCCCCTGATATGTGCTACTCATTTATGTTATATTAAAGTTATCATTATCTTGTCTTTCTTATAATCTTGAAATATTCACATAAATTATTAGTATCGAGCTGAGCATAGGGGTCAAGATTAAAAAATTAGATGAAAATGACTATTAGTTTGATGTTCTACTGACTTTCTTGCTAGTGTCATAAAGTACTTGAAATCACAAGTAACATATGAAAAAATATTTAGAATTAAAGATACATTATATGGAATTACCTATACTAATAGGTGTAAGTAAGTTACTTTGACATCCTTCATGAATTATTTCCCACCTACTCCACTTTTGGCTGGTCACTTACTTGAACTGCGACATCAATTAAGTTTTCCTTGAATGGTACATATATTTAAACAAGTGACCAATCGGGAGTAGATTAGGAAACAAATAATTCATGCAAGAAAGAGAGGATAAGCAACTACACCTAGTAGATACAAGCGAGTTCCATAGAGTAATAGTGATTACAATGAATATTTAATTTTAAATATTTTTTTGTGCATTTTTCTTAAGTTGCATGTGCCATGGGGCATTACAAATAAAATTAATATCTCATTGAAGTAATCTCCACTTTCTTCTTTCTCTAATCCTTGACCCTCACATTCTGCTTAATGTTGATTATCTATTTGAATATCTTAAAATTTGAAGAATGATAATACAAGTAGCATTATATAAAGGATGGTAATGTCTATTGCAATACTTGTGCCATAAAATAGTTGTAAAATTTAAGAATACATGAAAAATATTAATATATGAGACATTTTAGATCATTTGATTATGTGGATTAGTATTAATCAACAATTTAGACTATATCTTTTTTAATTATTAATAAATCAATTAGGAAATTACTATTTAAGTATAGTACTTAACTAATATAGATATTGTAATTAGAATGTTAACGTAGATAGCTTATGATGGTTAGGGCTACTCATTTTGTTACCTAATGAGAGGTCCTTACTATGATATGCAAGGATATGAAAATTGTTCTCCCGTTAAACATTTTTAACCTAACATAATTTTTTTTATCAAAAAAAGAGTAGTATTCTCTTGTACTCTTTGTAATTTTATATAAAAAAATACTACAGCAAGATGAATCTTTCTCTAATTCTAGGTACATAAATCTTACTTTGACTTTATGGATATATCAAGATTTACATGCTATAAATCTTGTATCTACATACAATTTAATATGGATTTATATATACATACGTAAACTTTATATCAACATTTTGAAGGAGAATGGAAAAAATATTCACAAACTCTTTTAAGAAGAGTTATGTTGCATGAAAACTGAATAAAAAGCAACATATTTATAGTTGAAAATCCATCCATCCACTCCTCATCTTCGTCTTCATTACAATTGCAAAGATGAACTTTTTTTATATCTTCTTCCTATCATTTTTAAGCTAGACGCAATAGCATGAGCATAGTTGAAGGTTACAATTTGTAGCTAATATGTTAAACAACATTATTTTTCAATAAACTAGGGTTAGACCTGTCCATGACTTAGTGAGCCTATGGATCTAGGCATTCGACCCACATTTGATTGTAAAGCCCTAGAGATAATGGAAAGGTTGAACCTAACCCCCTATGATTCCAATTTTTGGGCCTAAGACATTGCGGTGTAGGTCATAGTTAAGGAATTGAGGTTACCATCTATACAATGAGGAGGGAAGTATGATGCTAAGGAGCTAAATAGAGAGATAAACTTAATATGTGGAAGTGAGATGCAGGTTCAGTCAAACTTGAAGGTGGTAGATAAGAATCTTATTGAGTATAAGCATTATTGTTTGCGTTGCTGATATTGATAGAGAAGATGGTGAAAATTTGAGATAATTTTGATGTCCCCTCTTACATCTTCCATCAACTGTTCTAAATACTAACTCGGTTTTTTTTTTATGAAGCACATTACTATAACAAAAATTTTCAACTTATGACAGGTTAAGTTAGAAGTAGATCGGGAGAATCTAATATAACTAGAATAGAAGTCTTAACACTCACCAACCTAGTATATAAGGGTAATATACCTTTGGTAAGGGACTTGGAATGAATCTAATCATGTTAATAACAGAAAATTGGAGATTCTTTATTTTATAATACACAATGAGAGCATTTGAAGTAAATGTATTGAAATGATAAAAATTGAATCATGGCTAAAGAGATTTTAGGAATGAATTCATTTTCACCTAAGTTTTTTAATAATGTTCATAAGGAATGAAAAAGAATTTTCAATGACATATATCTATCAAAAGTATTTTTCATAAAGGAAAGACTTTATTCTGTATTATATTTGTTTGGGAAGGTCAAAAGTTATCTTTGGTAAGCATATCTTCTATAAATACCAAAGCTTTTTATGTGTCATATTTAACATCAAGTGTATATTTTGACATCAAAAGTTTTTCCTTAAGCATCTTTATATGCATTGAAACAACACATTTATAGCTTGTTCACTTCACTGAATGGAATAAGAGATGAATGTACTAAGAATTCTTAAGGAATATAATAAGAGTGTAATACCTATTACTTTGTTTAGTTAAATTAATAAACAACTTAAAAATAGACACGTTATAGAACATTAATGACTAAATTACCCTTAATCTATTTTCTTTCTCAAGTAATTCTAAAGTAATAGGTAATGGTGGTGGAAATCAACTGTAAGGGTGGAGGCAATTGTAATGGTCGACGGTGGTTGCGAATAGTGGTCGATGGTAGTAATGGTAGCGGTAATGGTAGCGGTAATGGTAGCGGTGGTAGTAGCGGTACCCGAGGTAACAGCTTGATGGGTGGGGGTAGTTACAGCAGTAGTGACGTTAGCAGTGGTGGTGATGATAGTGGTGGTGGCGACGATGGAGGCGGCGGTAGTGGCAACAGGGTGATAGTAATGGTGTTGGTGGCAATGATGATGGTGGTTAGTAGTGATAGTGGTGGTTGGTGGTGACGGTGGTCATGGTGGTGGTTGGTGGGTAGTACCAGTGCCAGTGGTTGGTAGTTAGTAATAGTGGTAGTGGTGATGGTTACGGCATTGGAGGCGACGGCAGTGGAGGCGACGACAGTATCGGTGGTGGTGGTAGTAATGATGGCAGTAACGATCAATAGTAATGATGGCAATGGTAGTAGTAGTCATCGTTAAATTGATATGAGGTTACTTTTGGAAAAAATGTGAAATTTTGTGAAGAATCATAATTCTTTGGTTGAATTAAGGAATCCCTATTACTTGATTTCACGTAATAGGGATTCTTAAGAATTACAATTCAGAGACAAAAAATTAAGTGAACGTTGTAATAAGGAATAAGGGGGGAATTGAATTCTAATTCCCCTCAAGTGAACGAGGCATTAATGATTTTCTAAATGATGAAGGATCAATCAATTCACCATTGCATTAAGATCCTTTCATTATTAAACGAAGCTTAAGCTCTGCATATATGAAATCATGATGACTAAAGAAGACACACATGTGACATGTGCTTTAGTATTGTTTGTAAGAACAAAACTTTTAAGAGATTAAAAAGCTAACAAGATATGATACTAACATAGCCATATGAATTCTTGACTATTGTTATGTTTTGTACTTTTCAAAAAGAGTATCTCACGTGAAATTTGTAGTGAGGTTGTTTCAATTGTAACAGATGAATGATACTTTAGAACTTAATGTAAAAGAAGTGAAGGTATTATGTGTGAGACCAATTAAGGTTAGTTTAAGTAAATGCCTGAAGAACTAGGGAGAAATATGCAAGTCATAAGAATGATAGCTTCTATTAAGTGTTGCTGGAGTTGTCGTAGTAAAATTCACTTGTACTCTTGTTTGAAAAGTTACAACATATTCTTAACAATTGAATTGATAATGCAAATAAAGAAGACATAGGCAAGAGGTTGAACCTTTGTATATTTAGGCTATCTCTCTATCCTTTATCTCTTTACTTTATCTCACCATATCGTTTATTTATTATTTGTGCTATAATTTGCATCTAAATATTACAATATTTAAGTAAGAGTATATAAATATACTTAACTTTAATAATATTTTGAGAGCTTTTGCTATATGATATAAAAGGAGTTAATTGAAATTTGAGTTTAAATTCTTAATTCAACCGGTTTACCCCCTCTTGGTTGTTATCTAGGAACTACACCTATAAACAAGATTAATTAGACTACAATCAGGGTCTAATATTAGTATATTTGTAGACAATGTAATTACTAGAGATTGGTGAATTTCAAGTAATTGTGGTTGTTCTAGAGTGGGAATTTAACTGTGTTAAAACCTCCATAAAAGGCTTTTTGATAAAAAAAATATATATATACTTATTTAAAATTGTTGATTAAGTTATTGATTATGTAGAATAGGTTTAAATATCATTGAAATCAAGATATTCAAAACTTAAAAATGATATTCAAAACTTGAAAGAAGTTATTAGAACCTGAAAAATAAGATCACAAGTTAGACAACATAATTAGAACTCAAAGTTAAGAACTGAATCAAAATAACAAAGTTTAGAAACATCTATTACTCAAAACTTTAAGAAGAACAATCATTAGAAGTGAAGAGATATTGCAAAACCTAAGATGAAGGAAGAAAATAAAAGTAAGAATTTAAATATGATAATAGAAGACAAAGAAAGTATAAAAAAGATGAAAATCAAGAAATAAATTAAAAATACGAGAAAGTAGTTGAATTCAAAAGACAATACAAAGTAAAGTTCAGAAGGTAAGGACAAGAAATGTTCAGAATACAAACTATGTTTAGATTATGTTCAAAAGCTATATAGAAATAGAAGCTATTTCAAAAATTTATATAAGAAAAGGAACAAAATGATAGGTCAAGATCCAACATCGAAGGGAAGATATGTTTAGGTAATATATCTGATCAAACCAAGGAATAATTTATTGATCAATATACAACTTTGAGTGTGAATTAAAATGATACAAAAATTGGAAAGAAAAGAATATATATTTATGAATGATTAAAAGAAGGAAAGAATCATGGATACTTATCTTTAACAACAAAGTAGATTTAAAAGATAGAATAAGGCGATTACAAATATTTGAAGACAATGGTTATGTAATGACTATTACGCTCCAAACAAAAGTAGTCATAACAGTCCTATCATATAAACTAATCTAAGATAAAAACTGACCGCATAGCTCCTATCGTAGATATAGTCCACACAAGGCGTATACGACTCAATCAATTTGATACTTGTTAATGATCAAAGCTGTGATATAACTTTTCAAAATATCTATTTTGTATGACGTGCTATTTGATAACACAACAGTAATTACATAAACATTTCATGCTTAAAGTTATAATTTACAATCAAATTTACCAAAAGCCACAGATCTTAAAGTCTATTTACAATAAAATAGGAAACTAGTGGACATCCTAGGGAATTCCTTTCCTCAAAACCAAAAAGAAAATTCAGAAGCCTAGATTTAGTGGATTCTTCTTTCCTTACTTTCCTAACCAACTACAAACTAACCTGGGGGTAATAATATCCAAACATCCTGACCTTCACTCATTATTTACAAAAGAGTTTATGGGGATGTGAGTACAACTAGCTTAGTAGGTGGGATGAAATCAAAAGAGTACCATAAAATCACAAATAAGGTTATTATTTATAATAAAACACAATACAATCAATCACTTGAAACATCACATAATGTTATTTGATCCATTATGAGGTCAAAGAAATTGCATTCACTCTAACCTGGATTGAGGAGTTTTCTGTAACTTAAAATCAGACCAAATCTGGGTTTGTGCAATAAAGAACACCTTCCTCATGTGACCATCTTTGAACTATGGCCCTCATTCTTACCGCGACCTCCTCACTTGTTACTTATTTCAACTAAGAATGGGGAAATGACTATTTTAGCTATCTTCATTAAAGGGAGTCAATATTTAGTCTAATACTCCTAATTATTCCCCTAACTGTTGCTATACCTGTCCAGTTACATTAGCAGTCAAATCACTAATAGTTTCATTTAAGGGCGGCCAAATAAGTTCATATAATACAAGGTTATGAAATCATGTAGAGCAGTACACCAAAGAGTTCAACTTCTGTCACAATCAAAATATTAATCACACATATGGTACACATAGATACAGCTAATTCACAACTATAAGCAAAAGTTGTCATAAGCTTCCAAATACTTTGATACACCCAACAAGTGATAAAACTACGATTCCAATTTACCTATCTAGATGCTCATTATGGAAGACTCGTGTCTTCGGCGCTTTGTTTACTAAGGGACCCTATATATATACAAAACCCAAATTTAGTTTTTGTAAGAGTTACGAAAACGTTAGAATTCTATCCATTTGTATTTTGCTAGACAATTATATATATAAATATATTTATATATCTAAAATATATTATTATTTTCCTTATATAATGAAATATAGTTTTATTATATAAGTTAAGTTGTTAAGTATTGATAATATAAGTAGTTATACTGTTACATATAATTTATTGTTTCAATTATATCGAAATGTACTTTTAATTAGTTAAATTACGTTTTAATTATGATAAGGTTATTGTAGTATGTAAATTCTCGTAATATTATAGAGATATAGGTTATATTACCTATGATTATCTGATTTTAGTAAAAGTAGTGTTATTGGGTTTGTATATATTTAACGATACGTATTACGTGTTTTAATTCGAAAAATAACTTCCAAAAGGATATTTCAAGTTTTTATTATACTTATACACACCTATAATAAGTATTATTGCATCATACTTATTTTATGTAATTTAACTATATTTTATATAATTTTCTAATATAACTTAATAATATGGGTATTATCCAATCCTAATATATATATATATATATATATATATATATCATACCCTGGTTGTAAAACTATCATTAAATATATTAAAAATTCTTTTTTATCAAATCTGACTAACTTGTATATATATAGTTTTTATTTCAATATTTATAACATTTTAGCTTATCATTACTAAAAATATGCCCCAGTTCGTAGTATAAGTTATTTTACTAAGTAAATTTATAATAAATGGCTCGGATTATCAAGTAATTCCTTGAAAATTTCTATAGACTCTTAAAAATATGAGAAATTCAGTCATTGCTTGGTTCATGCTATCGAGTTATCGCCTATATGCTTAAAATTACATTTTTATCCCTAAATTATAGTTAATTATCCGAATATTATTATTTTAATATAAAATTATTTCCAATATATCCTAACATTATTGCAAATCATTAGAAATCAATGGACAAGCATTTCATCACCTAATTTCATAAAAACCTATTTATTTCATCATTTCACCTTATTTTTAGTTATTTTTAGGGTAAAAAATACATTAAATATAAAAACACCTAAATTAAAAATCTGACTTCATAGTAATCAAATAAATATCATATGTATTCTACACAAAAATTTTGAGCTACAAACTACATTATTTAGTATATTTATTTTGAAAGTTAAAGTTCAAATGAATAATGACTTTTTTAAGTAAATATATAAAATATTATAAATTTTACAAAAATAAAAATATCACACAAAAACATATCTAACATAACCTAAGAATAAAATTTTTTGTAATTTTTTTGGGTGAATTTGATAATTTTTAAAATTTAATGAAAAACAAGGCAAAAGTTTGAACAACTTTTTTGTCGATGCTCTAATGGTCGGTAGTGGAGGGGTGATTATCAAACCAAGATGTACTAGTGGTGGTTGGCGGGGTTTGTTATCAAGTGGTCATCTGAGTTAGGTATGGTTGTAACTTAGGGGGTTTCCATGTTTTTCTTTTTTCTAATTTTTTCCAAATTTTTCTTTTGCTGTTCTAAACTCTAAAATGGTTTAACCTAAAATATATGAAATAAGTTGGTATTTATAAGGTTAAGGGTAGCTAAGAAGGAATTATTTTATTTATTTGTTTATTTATTTTTTAGTAAGAAGTGTCTTATTTTTACAAAGATCACTTTTGACTCACCTTATCCATTCCCATTTGATTACCACGGTTGAAGTCTAGAATTTTCTAGCTGATTCCAGATTGATTTTGGCAATTTAGATAACTATTGGTTGGTTTTTTATTTAAATAATAGTATTATATATACTATGCTAATATTTTGTAAATTTGTTAATATACGTATATATATCCTTTATACGTATTACACATAATGTGTAATTATACACATATAATTATGTTGCTAACATATTTTTTTTTATTTTTAAGATATATTTTCTNAAGTAGGATCCTTTCTTCACTCTTCTACTTGTATTGTTAATTTCGTACTTCTATTTAGTGAGCTCAGTCTTCAAAAGCTTTTTTTTTTTACTTTTTTAGGTATGCTAACTTTACAAAGTTCGCCTAATTTCTTCTTCGAATATCCATCATCTCAAGCCTACCCTTCTCTTTTGGCCATTTAATCTTTGACTAACTAACTTAATGAATTATCATGACCCAAACAGAGACTTTGTAGGATTATTTAAAATTTTCATATTATGTGTATAATTATAATACAAAAACCATTTTGCAAGCCAAAAATTGCAAAACTCTAAACAATTAGTTACTAAAGTTTTTTATTTTTAATTTAATTAACTTATTATAACATATAAGTGATTATAAATATTCGATATTCCACAGTCCATTAGAACGGCAGAAAATCGATATCCCATACCAAATGCTAAGACAAAGTAAAATAACTTACTAATTTACAACAAATACTACATAATCTTATTATATGAATATACTCTACATAAATTATTTCTGTACCGCTATACACTTTTCAATCAACCTTAACATTGCTAAACCTATCTTTAGTTCGCACTCTGCTCTTAAGCTTATCCCAATCCCTACTTATAAGAAACCTACAAAAGAAACTATAAGGAAATGAATAAACTACGACTTAATGAGTTTATTCCTCACCACTACCGTCAAGCGAGTTATCAAACATTATTAGCACATAAACAAGTTATCTACATATAAAATGAATGCAAGTAACATATCCATAGGAGTTTGAAACTATAAAAGGTATAGATTTATGTCGTCTACATATCAATTTTTCCTCTATACTTACCTGTATGAAGCACTTCACCTTAATCATATGAGACTGCCTGGGATCAACGTCCCACCAGACATTATTTAACTATTACCCTAATCTAAGAATCAATAATCAATATAAGTAGACCCCAACTAAGGCTGCTCACCAAACATATGAAACGCCCCTCGGGCACAAATAGCGAGTCCATCTTGCTATCAATAAATATCTAAGGCCCTACGGATATAAATAGCGAGTCCCCTCGCAATCAATTAGAGATACTATGTTAGCTTTGCCTTAATGATAAAATATAATTCACAGGCACTACGAGCCCTCACTAAAATCATATAAAATATATTTAAGATTGGAAAAACGTTTATAAAAAATAATTTTCTCAAAAATCTGCAAAACTAGCACACTTCATTAGTATACCAATTGGGTAACAGACATACAACAGATATAACTAATTATTTTAGTCGAATAGTTATATTTATCAATTTAAAAAAGTGATCATACAGATGATAACACATAAAGCAATCAATTATTCAATCAAACAATCAGTATTAATCAACAAGTAGCATATAAATAATAAGCAGCAAGTAGATAGTAGATCATAAGAACTCCCTCACTTGGGTTATGCTCACTTTTCCAGCTTTTGAGAATTCATAGACTCGATAATCAAATACCTAAAAAATAAGAAAGATTATAAGTGTTCTGAAAAATTAGGTTTCTCTATTAATTAAATATTTATTATTATTTGCTTGGTTTTCCACTATAACCCGAGTATAATATATATATAGTTTAACTTAAATATTTTACTCAAATTATCTTAAATTTTCAATCACGTATAATTTTTTCAATTTAATTCAAATTCTTATGAACTTATAGTCCATTTCGATTGTTTTTTAGCGAACTTTCTCGTAGCAAGGTCCATTTTGGATGTTGTAACCCGTAGTTTTAATTATGATATAAAAATATCATATACTTCATTATTTTGACTTAAAAAGTTGTAAAATATAAATTTAAGCTTTTCCTAGTATAATTACAATTTAATAATTATTTGAATTGTATATTTTTGTAATTTTCTTATTTTAAGCCTATTTTACTATAATTACTCATTTTTACTTAGTTTTGGAGTTTAAGATCTATTTATTCAAATTTTTCTACTTTATTATTTTTCTAATTACTTAACTATTTTATTATGATTATTAATTTACAAGAATTACTTAATTATATTTAAGTGATGACATAGCAACATATGAAAGTATCATGTGTTACCCTTATGAATTTTTCATATTTTCTATTATTTTCCTATTTCTTTGTATTTTACGATATAATTATATATTAATACTTATTACTATATTTTATTAAATTTTCTAAATTACTTATTTATTTTACTTTCTCCTAATATTGCAATACATATTTGTATTTATTAAATTACTTTATTTATTAAATTAATATTATAGCATATTATATACTTCCTATTTAAGTATACTCATATTTCTACATATACAATACTATTCATATACATATACTATATTTTATGTATTAAATTATCTTAACCTTAGTTATATATTATGTACTATATATATAAATATAATATATACGTATTTGTACTTTATATACATTTGTACATATACGGTTGTATTACATATATATATACTAAAATACGAAATACAATTAATAATATACATACATATATACATCTAAACATCACGTCCAGTCCATATATATATACAAAAAATTTTATAAATTGAAAATACTAAGTATATATGTACATAAATACATGAGTGAGAAAATACATACTATATATATTATTATTTATACATACATATATATACCATATAATATAAAGTATTAAGTAAATTACATACATATATATCTATGCCTATACATACATATATATATATATATATATACATAAAGAAAATACAAAATACATACATATGTACATAAATACAAAAATACATAATACATGTATATATGTCATATACGTATATTTACATTTTTACATCATATAATAAAAATAAATACTAAGTACATATACACTTGTATATACCCATTTATACATACATAATACATCTTAAAAAAATAGTATGTACATATGCATATAGATATACATAGTCACTTGTACATATATATATAAGAAAATACAAGTATATATATATTATATACACATACATGTACATACTTTATACTATATATAATATACATATATGTTCACACATACATACATAATAAATAAAAAAAATACTCAATATACATGTACATGTTATAGAGTATGTATATACACAAAAATAATTAAATAACTTACCTAAATTCTTTAATAAAATAGTTTATTGAATTCCCTTCATTTCTTCTTCTTCTTCTTCTTTTTCCTCTTAGTATTTGTTAAATTGTGTGTGTGTGCTTTGCTTTTGTTTTCTCTTTTTCTTTTCGATTTTGCAGGTTTTAAGCGTGAAGCATACAACAAATTAAGATTAAAAGCAAATGAAAAAGAAGAAAAACAATATTGGTTAATCCTTACATTAATTGAGAAAGGACACTTATTTTACTAAATTTGTCCTTTATCCTTTAAATTGTTAACACTTAGAATTGGATAATAAACACATGGGCTGCTATGTGTGTGCAAAATTTTAACATGACAACAAAGAAAAATAGAAGGAAGAAAAGAAAGAAAAGAAAAGAAGGAAAAAGGAAAATAAAAATAATTATACGAAACATAAAAATCATAAAAATAGCATTTATAAATTAATTTTATAATTTTATGAAAATTTAATAATTTAATTAATACCCGTTACATTTATAATAATTACGAGTTATTTTAACGTTTTCATTAAAACTTTTACATGATTATGCAATTTAATCGATAATTGTGATCAACTATGATTATAGCACTATTAAGTGATATTTATTCATTTTATAAGTTTAATGTTATAATTTTAGGGTTTTGATCAAGTTCGGATTTGATTTCAAGTATTTATGTATACATCGAATTTAAGGTTTTTATATGCAATTTAGGTTATGAGCAAAATGTTAGGATTTTTATCCTTCGTCTTATGTTCAAATTTAAAATTTTAATTAGTTTTAAATTTACCGATTCCGTTGAGTTAAGATAATTATCTATAATATTTAAATTGATTTGTTATTTAAAATGCTAAATTTATGGAATTTACACTCACTTATAGCATGGTTGACCTTGCAATGTAAAGCAATGTTTCAAGTTCCAACACGAATATTCCACCCATCCCTACATGTCATATAGAGAGTACATGTTTCAAGCGGTTCTCATGATAGGTGAGAGATCATACTCTGTATCTTAACTTGTGACCGTAAGTTCCAAAACATTGCAGCCAAGACATACCTATATCTTCTAATACTGATCTTAGAGGCCATGTAATTATGCAAGGTATTACAGGTTTTAGGGTCCAACAGTTCGAATACTCACTCTCGCCACTATATAGTGAGAGGCATGTAGATTTTTGTGGACTCAAATTGTGGGATTATTGCTCTGGAAAAGTTATAAGAATCTTACCCATGGTTTTTTTTATCCCAATTTTTCTGGAGATTAAGACGCTGTCCAAATGGGTTATGTAATTTATAACAATAAATCTGGATTTAGTCCCGTAATACAATAGTGTCAAGAGTCAAGACTGTCTATGACCAGAAAAATATAGAAGTAGAACCCAGGAAAAAGGAATAAGAGATTCTGCATCAAATTCCCTTACTAATAATGCACTGCAGAGGGAGGATGTTGAACTAAAAGGCTTGATTTTTTATTTTTTATTTTTTACTTTTTTAATTTTTTCTGGACACCATACACATCACAGCAAAAGTTTGCAGTATGTGTCTCAAAGGTGCTTAGCTCATAGAAGACTGCTTTTTAGAAATTATTTGTAGACCAAAACTCTTAGCAACTTTTGCTTACAATAATCTGATTACTACATATTTTGTTGCCTTGTGGGGTGTGTTGAACAGCTACGAGACGATGCTGTTAATCTGTTTGGTTTTATTCATGAAAAGATTAGGGTGATTAAAGAAACGAGGTATGAAAGTGAATTTTTATATATTTATTATATAACTTATTATTGATGATGCTAATTTAGGTATAGATATTTGCTATTCAAACTATTTGTTTCGAGACATATTCAAGTATATAGTAAGAAATTGATGCATATTTATAAAAACCAAAGAAAATACACTCGAGATAAGGAATCTGAGAAAGCAATGTTTATCCTTTTTCTTTTTTTCTTTTTTTTTTTAATTGAGTTGGTCTTGCAAACGTAATTGAGCTTTCAGGAAAAGAGTGGTACTTTACAAGCAATAGAGAATTGCCAAGATAGAGAGACTCCCTTCCGGACCACATATCGGCTATGGAAAAAAAAAAAAAAACAATTAAAAAGAAGGAACATTGTCTAAAAGGTGAATTAAAAAGCAACTTTGTTTTAAATTATGGCATTTGTCACCAAGGGTACCAATCCAGAACTAAATTATTTGCAACACAAATCCATTTAGGTCCCCCCCAAACTTCGTATAAGTTTGTCCTGTATACCATTTACGAACAAAACTTATCTACGGTTGCCTATTTCTCTTAAATACCAAACAACCCAATAAATGGAGAAAGGTTGTCTTAGAGAGTCAGCTCTAACAATTTTCCCGGTGTAATTGTAAAGAGCTTGTAAAGCACTTTTAAATTGGGATTATAAAATACCCTGGATACGAATTAACCGTGCTATTATTAATTGAGGTGTATTTCAACGTAATAGTTTAGAGATTACTAGAACTCTAAGGTTTTCAATGTAGAGAGCATTTAGGAGGTGTGTCAGTGAAGGAAAGAGTTGCACCGAGGACAAAACCCGATGCCAAGGTTGATGAAATGCAACATGAGAAGTTTTGTCACAAAAGGTATTAGAGAGCAATTCACTACTAGGTGAGGGTATTAGGTGCCACACGGAACAAAGTATCATGCTATTGATGCCAGTTCTTGAATTCATCTATGATATGGCGCCACATAATGAGAGTCACCCTTTGAACTTAGGGGTTCCATCTCTAAGGTTCTTTGTACCTAGAGTGGTAGTGGACATGTTTAATGAAACGAACGAGGACATCTGTGTTGTGAGTGAAGGAGAAATAATAATATCCCTTACATAGTGTGTGATATAACATTTTATTACCAATTCAACTTATGATATAACCAACTAGATTATAAATCCTCTAAATTTAAACCGCATAATGAAGAGTACTCTTAAGATGGATAATATTCCTCAAAGTTAGCTATATCAAGGATAAAATTGTGAAACATTTTAAGTCAAAATGGATTGTGTCTCAATATGAGGTTCCATATTCTCTTTAAAATTTGTAGCATATTTTGAGATCTTGGAATACCACTCCACATTTTGATTTCTCGTCTTTTACATTAACAATATTTTATATAATAATCCACATAATTTGAGATCCCCATGATTTCTTAATATTCCTTCTTATATAGATATCATCATATTTTGTATTCATACACAGTTTTTAAATCTAGCATATTAAAATTAATTTTCCCTGAGGATTTCTAATTTTCCTTTCTAACGTAAAAAGAAAAAGAATAATTCTAAAAAAAATTAGTACTTTTCTCTTTTTACGAAATTTACCTACACCTAACTTCTCTTGAAATATCGAGCACTACCCCATAATTGGAAAGATAACCTAAGGCACCATGGAATCTACCTGTTTAAAAATACATGTGCATATAGATTCACCATGGCAACCTGAAAAAAGGTGGGAATTAACAGTATTGGTACCTTTAAGTAGGTAGTAGTCTCCAAGGACCACAAAATTTTAGGGTCCCAAAAACTGAATTTCATAATGGACTAGAGTTGAAAAAGGAGAAATTCAGAGGAGGATTCCTAGGAAAAATGAAATGACAAAAATAAAAAATTGAATCATTTTGATAAATAGGGATCCATTTTTGCTATGTATTAAAAACTTATTAGAAGAAGGACCATGTAATTTTTATTTCCATTGAGATCTCTTAACCTATTAGAATAATGTTAGTCTTGTCTTTGTGTTCACAGCAGCAATATGCTTTTTTTAATTATTACGGAGGAAAATAATAAAGGGACTTACTTGATGTGATAACATATATAAAAAGGAATTTATTGAATCATCATTTGAAATATAGATATAGGAACATATATATATATATATATATATATTTAGGATTTATATTACACTTAGCATTATTGATATGACTAAAATATCCAATCAATTTATTTGTTTACTAAAGTTTTGTTTGATTAGGTTGGATTAGATTAGATTGCTAAACTTGGTATAGGTACAAAATTCATCCCAAGTCAATAATATGTACTAATTTTAAACATAAACAGCATGATAACTTATCCTAAGCGAAAAAAGATTTATTGGTAGTAACAGACCACATGGTTTGATAATTAGGTAAATACTAGTTATAATTAAATATATATTAATGATAGTAAATTCATATTTTTATATATTAGAATTTTATTGGAACTTGTCCACTATTTATTGAAACCTGTGATATGTTAGTACGGTTGATTCAAGTTTTTTTTTTTTCCCTCACCGAAAGCTAATACCACTTAAGATAGCAACCTAAATAGCTGCTGAAAGCAAGGTTTGTATTAGTACATGTATTAAGCAACATCAGGAAACTAGTGAGATTGATAATGATTTTTGAGATCAAATTGGTCTTCCCTCAAACAACAGGGACCAAATGTTGTATATATTGCTTGTTTCTTCGTTCTTTTTTTAGCTACCACATGTTTTATTAATATGTCATCTGTCAAATGAAAATTTGGTAGAGCACCCACCCCCACCATCCATTGCCTCTGTCAATTCCAAGCCTTCCCCACCCAATATTGCCCCTCATTCTTCTATATGTTCTACCACACCTGACAGCATTAGTAATTCCTCCTTTCCAAGTGGCAAAAACACCACTCCCCGTTCCCATATATCGAAATATCATTAGCATCTGTTTTACTGATTATCCATGCACGGGGTGTATTAATACGAATGAATCTTTTTTCTTTATATGGGATGGTGGTCTCATCTTATCAAAATGTTAAAGGAGTACAAGAAAAGAGGGGCCGGGTGGGCATTAGTACTTCCTTTTTATGTAATAATGCACACTATGTTATGTTTCCTCCTATCATTTGAGTTCTGACTCATGGCTTCAGGTGACTGCTCCCTGTCATTGTTGTCCTAGAACAAATTCTTAAAAGCAAAATTATTTAACAAAAAAAAATTTGCAAAGACCACAAAAGAAGAAAGATTGAGCAGGACCTATGAAGCATGAATCTTGATGAAGTAGGTGGTCAATTCAGACCGAAAACTCGAATCATGTTATTGGCAATCCATACTTGAACTCATACATGCAGATAAAGATAGCCAAACTAGTTTCACTCAGAAGACTGAAAGTGAGAGTTAGAAGTAAATTAACAAAAAGATAACTTCTTATTTTAATCAGCCTAGCAAATCCTTGGAGCTTATAGGGGACTTGTCGGTCAGTTCAGGTTCGAGATGAGCCGTGTTGCTGGGGATATCTTCCAAGTCTCTGAGGCTAGAGAAGGTATTACTCAATTGCATGTCATTAATCATTCGGCGAAGCTCGGATACTTCCTCTTTCAGCCCAGCATTTTCCTGAATAGCTTTATCATTGGTCTCTGATAATTGGTTCAGCTTATCAATGAGCTGGCGGTTCTCGTTTCGAAGCCAAACCACCTGTGACCACAGCTCATCCAGGTGCCTTTGCTTCCTCATGCGGGATCTGCGGGCAGACTCCCGGTTGGATATCATTCTCCTTTGTTTCCTCTCATTTATTAGGATCAACTGCTGCTCGTCCGCCTCGTCGGATGTGGAGTTGCTGCTAAGGCAAGGTGGTGATTGTGAATTATTCAGCTCTTGATGAATCTGTGGTGGAATTCGTACGTTGTTCAAGTGATTCGACAGGCTGTTGAGGAAAAGTGCAGGTGAGGGGTCTTGGTTCATCCCATAATGAACTGGGTATAGAGATGGATCACAAGGGACAAGGTAGTGGAAACCTGAAACTTCACTAGGCTCCATGGTTTTGCTGTTTTTAAGAAAAAATTTCGGTTTTTCTTGTTTTTTTTTTCAAGGTTTCTAACAGATGTTTTAGTTCGTGTTGATCCAATAGCTGTTGGTGGAAGTGGGAGGGAAGATGAGGAAACTAGGTCTTTTTATAGGCCAAGAAAAGGTTTAGATGGACCCACATCTTGTAAATGTCAGTTTTGAGCAGAGAAAGTAGGGTCACAGCATTTCAGTATTGGAAGATTATGGAGATTATGTGCATGTAACCATATGGCATCACACACTTTTAAAAGTGTGCTTGGATAGAGAATCCATTTTATTTATGAGGAAAGCATCACGGCCCTATTATTAATGGTCACGCTATGCTTGCAAAAACACTTTTATATATCAGATCAGCATGGAATAAAATTAAATACGGTGTTCATACTATTATACTACGAGGATCTCAAGTAACAATACTGATAGAAAATGCTCATAAGGGTGTGTCTTAATAGTTAAGGTTTTTATTTGAATTATTAAAATATTAGGTTTTAAATCTCATAATGAAAGGAATAAAACGAAATTACCTCTATTATGAATTCTCTAAGTGGGTATAGATCCATCTTTTTTTACTTGTAATGGATAGTTATCTACCTTTTTTCTGATCTGACCATTAGGGAGGAGGAAATTTTTTTTTAGAGGGTGTTGGGGTTGGTGGGGGGAAGTGGCTCTGTATTG
>JAMXBB010000011.1:8897133-8917532 GCA_024138015.1 Lumnitzera littorea | reverse complement strand
CATATTTTAACTTCTAAAATGTTGACTTCTAGCAAGGATAAAGGTGAAGGCACTTTGTAAAAGTAAATTTCCAAATTTAGGCATTTATGGAGATGGGACATATGAATTATTACCTTTGATTTTCTTTTTTCATCAATTCACAACACTTGGAAGCTTAAAATCACTCGTGTGGGTTGCTAAAGGATTAAAAGATCCATGTGGAAACAAGAGGGAAATTGGAAAGAGAAGAAAAAGAAAAATAAAAATAATTATATGTAATTTTTTTCAAACATAAAAATAATAAAAATAATGTTTATAAATTAATTTTAGAATTTTATGAAAATTTATTAATTTAATTAGTACCGATTACAATTATAATTTTTACGAGTTATTTTAATGTTTTCGTTAAAAGTTTTACGCAATTACGCGATTTAGTCGATAATTGTAATCGACTACAATTATATCACTATTAAGTAATATTTAATTATTTTATAAGCTTAAAGTTATAGTTTTAGGGTTTTAATCAAGTTCGGATTTGATTTTGAGTATTTTTACGTACATCGAATTTAGGATTTTGTATGCGATTTAGGTTTTGATCAATTTTTAAGGTTTTTATTATTAATACTATATTTGGTTTGTTAAGTTTATAAATAAATTTATCTTATCTAGCCTTATCGACTCATGGTATAATTTAGGACACTCGGACTTAAATTGGGGTTCAAATTACTTATTATACAGGGTTTACACCCGAATTTGACTAAAACCCTAAAACTATAATTTTAAGCTTATAAAATAAATAAATATCACTTAACAGTGATATAATCGTAGTCGATTATAATTATCGACTAAATCGCGTATAAATCCGAACGAAAACATCAAAATAGCTTGTAAATATAATAAATGTAACTGGTATCGATTAAATTAATAAATTTCCATAAAATTTCAAAATTCATTTATAAATATTATTTTTATGTTCAAAAAAATTACATATAATTATTTTTATTTTTATTTTTCTCTTCCTTTCTTTTCTTTTCTTTCTTTTCCTTATTCCTAATTTTTTTTTCCTTGCTACACGTAGAGTCTAAGCAGCCCACATTTTCTTTTTATTTTTTATTTTTTATTTTCAATCTACAGATGTCCACTTTATGTACATGAAATCAAAAGTTATGATTACATGTCTTTTCTCAATTAATGCAAGGATTTGGCAAATTACTTTATAAATTGCTTTGTTTTTTTTTTTCTCTTGTTTCCCTAGCTCTTCACGTCTGGAACCTGGGAATTGAAACCAAAAAAAGAAAAAAGAAACAAACCAAAGCACACACACACAAACTGAAGTAAGAAAACAAGGAAAAAAAAAACTAGAATAAGAAGAAGAAGAAGAAGAAAAGGAGGAGGAAAAACAAAAAAATCCTACCACCCTATTTGACTTAAGTTGCTAAGAATTTAGATAAGTTTATTTATTTATTTTGTACATATATGTATTCTATACTATGTATATGTATACTAAGTATTTTATTTATTTATTTATTTGCTTACATTTACATATATGTTTGCATGAATAGATATATATATATATATATATGTATTATGTATTTTCTTCATTTATGTACATAAATATTTAAGTAAGCATGGGTATATCTATTATTATATCCAATATATGGTATATGTATGTATGTACAAATAATAATACATATAGTATGTATTTCCCTATATATGTATTTATGTAGATATGTATGCGTGTGTATATATATATTTATATTTAACATTTTATTATATAGTATATGTTTGTATACACGTATAGCTTATGTATATGTACTAGATATTTCCTTTATATATATATTTAGTGTTTTATTTAGTTATTTATGTACATATGCGTGATTATGTATATATATATATACTTATTATTTTTACTATATGAGGTAACATATATATATATATATATATATATGTGTATAGTAAATGTATGTATATATATACTTAGTATTTTCAAAGCACAAGAATTTTTTTATATATTTGTATATATATATAGTTGGATGTGTTGGATATGTATATTATTAATCGTATTTTGTATTTTTGTACATATGTATATATATAATATAACCGTATACGTACATATGTATATAAAGTATAAATAAGTGTAATTATACTTGTACATAATGTATAACTAAGGTTAGAATAATTTATCATATAAATTATAGTATTCGTATAAATGTACGTATATGAATAGTAACATATACGTAAAAATATGAGTATATATAAATAGTATATACAATATACTATAATATTAATTTAATAAATAAAGTATGTTAATAAATATATATATAAGATTACTGTAAATTAGTTTTTTAAATAATAATTAAGTAAATTAGAAAATTTAATGAAATATAATAATAAGTATTTATATATATATAATTATACCGTACAACACAAGAAAATAATAGAAAATTATGAAAATTTTATAAGGGTGACACGTGACATTTCCATATGCTGCCACATCATCACTTAAGTATAATTAAGTAATTTTTTTGTAATTAATAATATTAATTAATTAAGTAAAAAAAAATATAAAAAAGTAGAAAATTTTGAATTGATAATTCTAAAATCTCAAAAATAGGTAAAAATAAGTAATTGTAGTAAAATATACTTAAAATAAGAAAATTACAAATCATACGATATAAATAATTATTAAATTGTAATTATACTAAAAAAAGCCTAATTTGATATTTTATAACTTTTTAAGTCAAAATAATGAACTTTGTGATATTTTTATATCACAGTCCAAATTACGAGTTATAACATCCAAAACGGACCTTATTATAAGAAAGTATACTCGAAAACGATCGAAATGAACTATAAGTTCATATAAATCCAAGCAAAATTGAAAAAGTTATACACAATTTGATAAAAAAGCTCGAATTGAATATTTCACGTAATTCAATAGCTAAATTAAGTAGACACTGAATTATGATACTAGTTTAGTTATTTAATTCTCAAAACTTATTATTTTTCATATTCCCGAATGTTAGGTGATCTTGATACGGATACTAACTTACTAAGTGAACTATTACGATCATTGATAAACTTAACGACTAAGTGAGTACTTCCGATGACTCTATCCTTGTTTTGTGCTTGTAATTAGTGTACCTAAAGTAAATATTAATAACTTAATGTATGGGGGTTTGGGTTATGCATGTGCCTGAATATTGGTTGTATGTTGTGTAAAACATAATAGTTGAATAATTGGCTGCTTGATTTATTACTGCATAATTGAATGGTTTGTTGATATTGGTTGATCACATCATAAATTGACTTCATCATATTCAACTTAACTAAAATTAAATTGATTGTGCATAAACACAAACATTGCATATAATGTTTTGCCTATCACCTCACACGGTGGGTAATGAAAGGCCTTGGAGGAATAGATTCCCACATGATTTGATTAGTATAGTATAGGAGCACTAGTACAACAGGACCCTACCCTCGATTCGTGGGTCTATTTGGCACCGGAGACACTAATGGTGGGTGATTGGGGGCCACGTCTAGAGACCACCGCTGTAGGGTGTGAACGTAGACTACAAAGGCCACCTCATCGCTAGACTTAGGATTTTGTATCTTATTGGATTCCTTCGAAAGGAAAACGTATTTCTTGAAATACATAATTTAAATTTATGATTAAAAACCCCGAGTGCTAGAGCACGGTTGTAATTGGTGCTAATGTATCTACAACACTTATTTTAGAAGGCATTAAATCCGATGTTGTATGTATCACCGATCAACTGCATATATATTGTTCGGCATACTGCTTATTCATGTATTCATATATTTGTTAATAAATTGTTTGATAACCTACTTACTAGTATAATATAAGAGATAACTCACCAAGCTCTTGTAGCTTACTCCCCAATAGTTTTCTCTTGCAGGTTACTAGATAATTAAGCATGAGTTAAGAGCTGAGTGTTAATATTAGTGTCAATGTGCTTAAAAGTTAGAATCTAAGGATAGATTATATAAATAGTTTGAATTATTACATATAATATTATATTCAGATTTTATGACTTTCGTAAGTTTAAGTTTTAGAATTTTACTACCTAATCTTATTGTTTGGTAGCGAATACTAATTCTTTGCAGTTCTAATGGACTGTGGCTTATTTAATATCCATAGTCACTTATATGATATAATAAATTAATTAAATTAAGAATCGAAAACTTTAGTGACTAATTATTTAGAGTCTTGTAATATTTGGTTTACAAGACGGTTTTAATATTATGAGTTTATATGTAATATAAAAATTTTATACAATTTTACTAAGCTCCTCTTAGGGTCATGATAATCTTCATTTTCACAATTATGCTTCTTTAATTCATGACCAATGGGTTCTTCAGCCACTTTGTTAGGCTTCTCTTTTAACTACCCATTTAGTACTCGTTCCTTTAGCATTTTTGGATCCTTTATACCTCCTCTTTAGTCATGGACATAAAAGTAATCTTTTCTCTTTCCTTTCTAAATGAGTACATATCTACAAGGACATAATATATACATATGACATTATGATATGATTGCCACATCTTCTTAGATTAATATGACAACCATCTATAGGAACAACATTACCAAGAAATCTTTTCTTGATACGATTTACCTTTAAGTAAGCAACCATATTTGGTTTGCCACTTTGATCCTCTAATTGTAATGCATTAGTTCATAGTGATTGGGATGATCAATAGTTGTTAACCTTAATTTCTCTACCATCAAATCTAAAGTTAAGATGTGACGACAATCATCAATACACACATAACAAACACGATACTGAACCCTAACATGCACGAAAAACTTCTATACAAATCTTTATGCATTTCTCCATCAATTTATTCATGACAAAAAATTAACCATTTGCTAACAAGCATATCTAAAAATCATGATTCTTTTCTAAATCACCAATAAACTTTTGTAACTCAAAATTAACTCTCTAACAACTATAATTATTTCTATTTATAAGATAGGGAAAAATAATCAACTTTTTATAAAACTAAAAATAAATGATATAAATGAATTGAAATCGGATATAATTTACTAATCTCAAAACGAATTGAATGAAACCTTATTTTAGACCTAAGCGCTAATTCCAAATGATAGAAAAAGCAGGAATCCAAGAACGGAAAATTAGGTTTAAAAGACTATGACTCATTGATTATGAAAATCAAGAACAATGGTCTTGGAATAGACCTTGATCACTGATTATAATAATTAAGAACCTTGGTATAAAGAGGACTTTAACTATTAATCATACAACAGTTGGAAACTTTAGTATAATATTGAATGCCATAAGAATTAATTTTTGATAAGTTCTAATAAAGAAGAATATATAAAACTCAATATTAAAATAATTTCATTCCATTATTGAATTGCTCATTACATGCTTGTGTCTATAAATAAGACCTTAATGTATAGGAAATATCTTAACAAAAAGAAACATAATATAATTCAATAACTTAGTAAAGGCATTAAAATAGGCACCATTAAACAATAAACTAATCCTAATTACTAAGGAAAGGAAAATAAGTGACTAAAACAACTAAGAAACAAAAAGAGCAAGTCAATAAATAAAATAAATAACACCTATTATCGTCTGACATGATCAATCGCTCAAGGTCACTTCAATCAATTTGCTGGGTTGATAGCCTCCAACCACCTAGATCGATTTTCAATTCTTAAGTTGGCCTAAATTGATCTACTTCAGTGAATTGACCTAAACATTTCTATTAGCTCACTTGAACTTTTTGATTCCGTAATTATATGCTTGAACGAATGAATTTTTTGCTTTAACATTAACTAAAAAGGTGTGCATTGAAAGTCGACTTAAATTTTCACCATTTCAAATAGTTTATGGCTTTAATCCTCAAACTCCATGAGCTTTGTCACCTTTAAGTGGTGGAAAGAGACTACGAGGACACTAAGCAGTAGATTGAAGTAATATGTCATACAAGTCATCAAAGGTCACAAGAAAGTTACACTTCAACAAGGTGATAAGCATGGGTACACATTACAAAAGGGAGATTCTAGGCTCAACAGAATCCTAAGTTGCAATCAAGAGGAGATGGTCAATTTCAAGTCATTAAGAAGATCAACGATAATACTTAAAAGTTAGATGACAGTTCGAGAAGAATCCTTTGAGAAGACGTAAATGATGGAGGACCAAAGTCAATTAGTTCATTGGATCAATTGTAAATACCTCAAGGATTGATCATAAGGAGTAGAGCTAAGAAGTTGTAAGCAAAATCAATGGGTTCGCGAGTGAAGAAGTCAAGAATATTGGAGCATATCTTAAATTGAGTGCATGTCATATGCCTAAGAGATAGAAATTTAGGTTAGGAAGAAAGCTAAGTCAAGTTAAGACTGCATGAGGCTGACTTGGTGAAGTGAAACAACCCTGACTAACCTGGGCTAAGAAGATCAAGACTGGTTGACCTTGAGTGGTCAATCAATAAGTGGTGGACCAGTTTGTTTAGTTGAAATAGCTTAAGTAAGATCAACAGTGCTCATACTTCAAGGAATCTAGCTGTATAACTATGAGTTTTGCTTGTTTATTTTGTCCACTTTTATCATCTTTTAGTTCCTTTTTTACCTATTTATTCCTTCTATATATAGGGCCGAGGTTGCCTAAATCTATTAATAGGCTTTTCAATGTAATTGAATAACAATTTATATTAAGTATTAAATTATCTTTAAGAGATTAATCATCTCCCATTTGATCCTCTTGATAACTTTTGAACTTATCAAGAACATTGTTTTTGTGAATCATTATATTGAGGTTCTTGGTTCATCTATGGTCAACAAGTTGAGATTCCTTATGCCATTCTTTTCTTAGCTCTTTATAACCAACAAGTCATACCTTATCTTATATTGGATTCTTGATTCATGAATCAACAAATTAGGGTTTAAAACCAATCTTTAGCTTTCTTGGGAATTGATATAAAATTATTGCTGTTGAGTGCCGAGATATAGTATCAAAGTTTGCATCATTTCTATTTCTTGTTATGGATGTTACTCTTCATGTTGCCTGTTGTGCTTATTTACAATAATTAGACTTTATGTTTTAGGATGTTAGGTATTGGATCATGATATTGATTTATTGAACTTTTGAAAAGTTGATTTCTTAGATTATTGTTACCGACCTTGTGTTTCATGTTGAATTGGAATGCATATAAGGTTAAGTTAATTCGAGAAATCCTTGCTTCTTGAGAAGGAGTTTTCCATGCTTAATTGTAGAAAGCTAAGCTAGTTAAGAAATCAATTTAATTAAATGTAGTGCAAATCAATGACATGCTCATTAGCACTACTCCCAATATTCCAATTTTCTTTTTCTTAATTGCACTTAGTCTTACTATTATGTATAGATTTATGCAAGAGTCGATTCCGAACCGTGAACTGATCTAGCTCGAATGAGGGTAGGCTTGAATCGATCGATTAATTGGTAGGTCATAAGGGCCTTAGTGGTTCAACCTTAAAAAACCACCAACCTTTAGGCCCTTGAACTAGCAAGCTAACTCGCTAGTTGAACTAATGGTTTGATCATTAGTTCAAGTCCATTCGAATTTTAATTTAAAAAAAATGAAACAAACATCATTATGCTTATGCAATCCAAATCAATTATTTTTAAACGGAAAAAAAATTTCAATTAAAAATAAAAGTAAACTATCCACAAGTTCATATAAAGTATTAGAATTATTTTGGGAGGGGGAAGAAATACGTGAGTAGGCGATAAATTTAGTAATTTACAAAAATGTGGAAAATTAAATTTGAAAAAAGATAAAAAAAAAAAAAGAAAGCACACAGTTCAAAGCCCTTCGAACTAGCCCTTGAATTGTTGGTTCACGTGAACCAGCTCAGGCCTATAACCTTAAAGACTTGGCCTGATTCAACTAGTTATTGACTTGTGAACTGATAGTTCAAGATCAGTTTCGAGCTAAACTAGCTCAGTGTGCATCTCTAGATATGTATTCTAACATTTTAAATGAGTTTAAGCTTAGCATAAATACCAAATATCAAATATTTTTCAATTTACTTAACGATTGATAAAACTAATACAATTGGGAGCTAGCCAGTCCCTAACACAACTTGGTATTTACCATTGTTTATTACTACATGTATAGTTGGCATACTTGTCAATTTACAAAAGAGTTCAAAACAGCGTATACCATTCCAAGAGTAGTATGAACTGAATTTATTTGCTATTTTCATTTCTCCATTTACCATCTCTTATGGACGTCATTCATTGATATACAAATTAAATTGGCTTCAAATTTTATATATGGTCTCCAACTATAGAAAAACAGGAAACTTTTTTTTTTTTTCCAATTTATAGAAAGAACCTTCTTTTGTGAAGCGAAACAAAAGCTAGAGTTTTTTCGATCAGATTATTTTTCTTTTTAGCTACTAAGATTAAAATAGTTTAGATTTAACGAAAATAATAAAATAAATGAATTTTTAGATGAAAAATGTGAGATGAAGACATTGAAACACAAATGGAAATTTTGTCTGACTTTTTCATCAATGTGGTTAGTTTTGAGTTAATAAAGTTCGACGTTGTTTGGAAAGCCTCATCAAACCATTTTTAGACCTTTCGATTGAAGCATAAACACAGTTGCATTTCTAAAACAACCATATTTTATGGTTTTGTTTGATTTGTGGGTGAACTCCATTGGACAAACACTCTCGTGATAAAATAGATTTATCCTTGTTTTACTTATATATATATATATATATAATACATCCTTAAGACATTGGTTAGGTAAAAAATATGCCCAAAATAGCCTTAATATATAATTTCACCTTTTATAACTTTTGAAGATATAACTGTAATCTCAAATAGGCACCAAATCCCACTACTTTCACTAAAATAAGTATAAATAACGACAATTTTCTATGGTTTTATAATGATTAGGAAATATATGCAAAAGTTACAGGAGACGAAAATTTATTTTTAAGAGTTTGGGAGAATAAATTTGAGGTTGGATTTATAAGCTTTTTTTTTGCCTTTCCCCCTCATTTTTCTCCCATGTTCAATTGCTTTAATTGGAAACACCTGGACCTAGAAATTATCATTCTGGATCCTGCGAAATATCTGCACCTGCACATACAAATAAAACGTTGTCGATCCTTCCGAAAATGTCTACACCAACACATGCAAATGAAAGATTTTTTTTTCATGTTGTTACCATAAATAGACAGTAATAATGTATATTCAAAACTACCATCAACAAAGGCATTGCCATTTTTAATTTAATTTGTGAGAAGTGAAAGAAAAAAAGGAAGAGGAAAGAAAATTAACATGGTGGCAGTGGCAGTGGGGAGCTGCTTTTGGGGTCCATACCTTGTACTAAATTAAAATATAAATAGAAAGTGGCCAATAGCTTCTCTTGGCCACTCATTATTCATTTTAAAGTATTGTTATTTTGCTTAATTACGACAAATGCTGACCTCAAACCGACAATTAAAGTACAAGCAATGAAAATTGAAGTTAAAAAAAAAATTTACCTTAAAAGGAGCTACCTTACTTCTCGTTTTCAGCCAATGCCCTTGCTGGAGATCTAGAAAGAGGAAAGAAATTAGGAAGAAAGGAAACCAAAAAGAAAGAATTAGAGAGGGGAAAAAATAAAAGAAAATAACTTATTTGGATTGATGGAAAAAGGGAGAAATGAGTATAGGAGAAATGCTTTTAGATAATATTTAAAATTATTTTAAATTTTGCTAAAAAAATTAACAAGATTTTAAAAAGTAAGGTTATGATTAGAATTTTAGTAATTTTCTTACTAAATCACTTCAATTTGGAGGGAAAAAATAAATATGTGGATCATAGGAAAAACTTTCCTTACTAACTTCATGCCTTTTCATTTTACTTCCATTTCCAAATAAGAGAAAATATTTTAAAATTTGTGTTTTCCTTCCATTTTCCTTCCCCTCTCAATTCTTTCCTTCATCCCAAACATAGTGGAAGTAACCTCCATAATTCCTTTACTCGAGAAAAAATTCTCTATAAAATAATTGAAACAAATTCTTGATTTTTATTGAAATAGATGAATGATGATTATTTGGAAGACTATACTATCAAATAAAACTCTAATATCTAACTAATTAAAAATAAAAACTATACTAATAATCTAATTTTTTCCCTAATACTTATAACCTACTTTTTTTCTAGTGTTTCATTTTTTCCCCTAAATCTCACTAATTGCTAGTGATTAGATCTGTCATAACACTATGTTTGGATAGGAGGGAGGATTGGGGAAGGAAGGAATTAAGAAGGAAAGTTTTCCATTCCTTGTTTGGTAAAATGAAGGAAAGTGGACAGAATGATTATTTTTCAAAAAATTTTCCTAAGCCCCACGTGAATCTATTCCCCACCCCCCACCACATATGGAGAGGAAGTGAGAGGAAAGTATGAAAGTTTACTTAAGTATCATTGTATTAAAAAGATAGTTGAAAGTTTTAGGAAATTGTTAATAATTTAACAAGTTAAAAAAAATACTTAGACAACTTTCCTTCAATAATCATTCTTTCTTATTTCTTTTCAATCCAAAAAAAAACTTTCCTTTCATTTTCTTTCCTTTCTATTTCTTTCCTTCCTAATTTCTTCACCCTTCCCAAACATAGTGTAAATGTCGTCCACAAAAACTTCGTCAGATGAACAAACTATGATCTTCGTATATGCTATAATAGAAGTCACTATTCTTAGCACTACTTTGAATGCATATTGATATGGTTGAATTAGTTGATTTGCTAAAGTTATTATAATTTAATAATATATAAATTGATATTCTAGTAAGATTAATCGGTTTGATTTACTCATTTTCAAAGTTGTACTATATATAATAGTTGAAGGAAGAAAAAATCAATCCTTTTAATCCAATAAAGATATTATATTGAATTTTTATTTTCCCTTAACCCATTTAATTAGTCAATTTTTTAATTCAACACATCTATCTCATGAATTAAGTCAAAATCAAGTCACATCAGCCCATTTAACTCACTACTTTCAAACACAATAAAAACATGCTTCAAAGGTAAAACTAAATGTATCCACGTTGATGGTTTAGAAGTGCAAATGTATTTTGTCAACTTCTTTTCTTCCCAATTCTATTACGAATTAAGAGAGAGAGAATTTGAATCTTAATATATATTGATAAGAGATTAATAATAATATCATTTTATTATAATAACCATAGCATTTACCCAACCTTTAAATTAATAACCTCAAAAGAAAAATGAAAAGAGAAAATTATTTAATTAATGATTATCCTAATTAGTCTTTCCTTTACAAGAATCATGTAACGAATGATTCTTAAACGGCAGATCAGGTATGCTTGGAATTTTTGTTCATTCTATGTCCGAGTGTCATCAGTTTATAAGTAAGTATAGACTTGAATGTGTATTGTATTATATGTAATGCATTCGAGCACACTTTTCCTAATTATTGCCTTTTATTTTATTTTTGGCTTTGAGAGATTAACCTGTTAGCAAGTTTAACTCATTGATTCATGATACTTTTTTTTTTTAATTTGTTGGAGAAGGGAAATCGAGGCTGACTTATATTAATACCATTAAGCTACAATATAATAGCAAGGTTTAGATAACTATTTTTGAACGATAGAAATAGACAACACGTTGTAGCATGTGGTTAATTAAAAAAAAAAAAAAGAAAGAAAGGAAGAGAGAAAGTAAGAGAAAATGCCCTTATCTCAATTTCAGGGCGTGAGTGGGGAATATAGTCAACAAAATCATGAGACAGATGTAGACCTATCTTTCTTTTCATGTCTAATGAATGCTCATCTCTTTTCTTCTTTGTTATGTGATTTCTTTTTAAATTGCTTTATGTTTCACCCTCGTGGGTGTATCATATTGTGATTACATACATAAAGGTGGATGAGTCGTTGGGGATTTGAATGTCTTTTTGTCTATTCCCAACCATTGTACTCAAAAGAAAAGCCTGGTCAAATGCTCTACCATTTGCTACTTTAAAGATTGTTGAAAGTCATTTGTTTTCACTTGATATAAATTTTTCGCTTTCATTTTCATGGAAGAAATAAATAATGCTAATGCTTAATCAACAATAATTCAGTTAACTTTGGCAAAATTGAAATGATGATTATTTAAAACCGAAATTTGATACCGTGATCATCCTTTTTTCCAAATCTACATTAAATTATGAAAAGATGTAAAGGACAATAAAGTGTCTTATTTCTGTTGGACTAATAAAACACTTGTCTGAGGGTAAGTGATTCACTCCTTATAATTTTGAATTTAAGCAGTCGAGGTCTATGTATCACTACTCGGCCTACGATAATATGTGTACTTATATTAGCCGAAATTCGATACCGAAATCATTATTGTAGTTAATAGGATGTTTTATTATTTCTCTTAAATATGTTCGCGAATAAATTCAACCGATTTTACGGTGTCTATACTATATCAATGGCGATTGAATTGTTTAGCAGCACTAGGAAGAGCAGAGTATACAAGATCTCGGTATTCCACGACTTGGAATTTTACAATCTATCAAGCCCTTACTAGAAACTATAAGTTTCTTATGTGGTTTGGGAAATCATCCAATTGTTTTTTAACACTCGCTTAAACTCTCTTGTAACCAAAGTTAGCAACCTATAAAACAAATGGTGAATTTATCATACTATATGTGAGATCACTTGTGTCTCATGTTTGATTAATTTAGACGTTATAAAATATGTTCCACTTTTAAGGGAAAGCTTATGATACACTTGCAACTTTGCATGGAACCTGTACAAGAATTTAATTATATAATATATACCGAAGGATTCTATCTACACTCTTCTCATTATATATACATTGTACATGATATACAAAATATTATGACCAAATACAATTTTGTTTAATCTAACTCCTTCATTGTTATTTTACCCTAATATTCGGTAAGACAAGTAAGCCCGTCTCCTAGCTTCAATCAATATTGGTTTATGTTTGTTGTACTCATTGTTATTTTATGTACTTATTTCAATTTTTTATGTTTAAATTTGTTGTTATTCGTCTTTGAAAGCGTTTCTTAGGCTCCTAAGATCCTGTAAATTTGATAGGATACAAATCAGCGAGTGATTTTGCAAGGTTATAAGATAAGTTCTGGTTTCAAAATATTAAAACTTATACAAAGCTAGATCACAAATATCTTTTTATTCCGCATTAAAGTAGAGTATACTAATAACAATATTCACAACACTTTCCAATGCTCATTGTAAGCTCTCTTTCTCTCTCTTTTAACCTTAATTTGTGTATGTATACATATAAAGAAGTAATTTACTTATACACCTCTTAAACTATTGGTCAACTGTAGATAAATATCCTTAACTCTCCAAGGGCGATTTCATCTCCTCAACTTTTTTGAAAATGTGCATCTATGCCGCAATCCATTACTGAAGTCTTAAAATTGTTTGTATTTATGATATTTTTGTTAATAATTTTGGGGTTCTACTGCTGGTTTAAGAGTTATTTACATATTTTTAAAAGTAATGAGAAAAATGAAGCCAAAATTGAGGGTTTAATAGCTTTATTTGCAGCTTAGAAGGTGTAGTTGCAATCATTCGTTTAAAGATATTGAAAATGATTTGTCAAGTGCATAGAGCAAGTTTAGAGGTTTTAAAAAAATTGCTTTACCTCTTAATTCACCTGCTTTATGAGAATGGCGTAACCAATCTTTCAATTATTAAAATATCTTCTCTTGACGTCCACCACTTTACATGGATGATTGCAACTCTTTCAAATACTTGTTAATGTATCTATCTGAAATCAAACACACACACAAACGTAGATGTTGATGATGTTAGTTGCCCATAATACTCTCTTAGAGGTTAAAAGAAAAGAAGACGACTTTTTATCTTTTATAAACTTGTTTTACATGAAATACATAATTGATTTTGAGCAGAAATTTGAGTGCTTTTATTTTTTTTTTCTTTTATAATATATACTTCTTAATAAGCGCTTTCATGACTCCTAAGGATGTACACGAATCAAGTTGGTTAACAAATTACTTGAACTTAGCTCAAATTTACTTGAATTCGATCTAATAACACTTGAGCTTGAGCTCAAGCTGGAGCTATTTAAATAGCAAGTCGAGTTGAGTTTAAGCTTCATAAAACTAAACCCATCAGGTTTGCAAATCTAATCGAACTTTGGTATAATTTTTTATTTATTTTTAGTTTTTTCAAATATAAGTGAATCTAATATTGTTTTGGAAAACTTTATAGAAAGTTTGAGTTTAATCGAGTCAAACTTAAACTTACTAAATATATCTTTAGGAATATCTCGATAGTTCAAAATTTAAAACTTAATTGAACTCAAACGAACTTAGGTTTTGAGGTTTTCAGTCGAGTTCAAGTTTTAATTCATGCTTAATAATGTATTAATTCAATTCGACTTGATTGCAATCTAATGACCTAGTTAATTGGAAATATGTATATTTGCTAATCCAATGATAACATACATTAGAACTTTGACACAACCCAAAGGTTCTTTCCTTTTTTTAATCTCAACAATTTTGACTAGGAATGCTAGTGCTAGTTCTTTGATGTTTGATCAATTAAACTACCAATTCCTTATTGGTCAGACGACATTCAAACTAGACCAAATTTCTGGGACACTGAAAATCATTTGTCCCTATCCTATCAACTTTTTAAATATAAAGCTCATTTCGAAAAAAGATCAAATTATTTACTTCTTTTTCAGATGCGGTTTCCTTTTTCGCAATGGCCCTACGTTCATGTTGTCATTACCTAGTCATAGACGTATATTAAATGTCCTAGAAAAGAGACATGCTATAGTTCTAAAGTTGAGTTTTTACCGACAATAATGCTCGATGTAAACAAACTCCTCCATGTTACATATGACAATTTTGATTGAAGAAAATTAAACAATAAAGTGCAAACCTGTAGAGTCGTGTTGATTTAAAAGATAAAACCTATTCTGTAATTCGAATAAAGAACGAACATCATGTAAAATAGTATAAATGCAGAATAATGCCATGTCTACATTATAACGCTATTAGATCATGATAATAAAATAGGTTAAACACACAAACTATTCATCTTATAGTATGTAATTTTCATCCCTTAATCGAATATGATGATATCCCCTATTTGCACCACTTACATTATGTTATTCTCCTAATATGGACTATTAAAAAATTTTAGAAGAAATTGTATAGACCCCTCATAAATTTTGATTGAGTTGTAAATTTTTTCCCTAAACTTGCAAAATGTAGTTTTTTGTTTCTAAACTTTCATAAATTAATAAACAAACCCCTAAGTTAAAAATAACCTTTTAAACAATGATTTTAGTATATAGATAACCTCTAAACTATATAATGATTAGGGGGTATTTATACACTAAAATCAAAGTTTAGAGGGTATTCATACATCGAATTAAAAGTTTAAGGAATATTTATATATCAATATCAAAATTTTAGAGGTTTATGGAGATTATTTGTCAATTTATGAAGGTTTAAGAGGGTAAAAAATTATACTTAAAAGGTTCAGAAGATCAAACCACACATAAATCAAAGTTTAGAGGAGTTTTATATGTTTTCCATGAAATGTTATCCTTTATTTCAACTTAATCCTACTTTTTTTGTTCTCTTATATAGAATTTTCCTATTTTGTTTACTAAACAATGGCATCCTAGAAGGTAATAGAAGTTGTTTTTGCAACGGGCAGCATTTAAGTTCCTGCTTCTTTTTCTTTTCTTTTTTTTTAACAACAGAAAATATGATAGGTAATTTTCTTATCAATGGTGAGACGCGACATAATCATTTCGGATACATTTGAACACATGAACTAGCTGAGGGGATCCATGCATCGGTCAAGTGTGTCTTGTGTTATGCAAATAGGCACAGAAAGTGTTCTTAGTCAGATTTGACTTCAAGGTACTTATTCAATTATAAAAATTTTTATACAAATTGAGATTTTTTATATTTTTGAGCTTACCAAGTCTCTTATAACCTAGTGACATAAATACTAATTTTCCAAAATGATGAATCAAGATTAAATCTTCCTTTCCTCAAAACTATAAGATAATAGTAAGTTGGGCCTAAAATTAAAAATTTCCTTAAATTAGTTTCCATAATTTCCCTCGATTCAACAAATTTTGATATGAAATCAAATCTAAACACATTATATAGATCGAACCAATAGAATGGTGTAAAATGAAGTATTGTTAACCCCTTAAACTTAATATTTTGGTTATTTTCAAGCGGAATTTAACCAAATGAGGTTTACATAAAGGTGGTTATGTGTGTTCTATTTCTTGTTAATGTCTAGAGACCATATTATGTATTTTTACCCATAGTAAAATCCTATATCAAGGAATAGGGCAAGGTCAAAACAGATAGCAATACTCAAAGGCGAGTTCATCGTTGACATACAACCTAGTCTCTGAAATCCATGTAAAAAGTTTGTTTCTAAGCATGGGAGAGTCGATCAATGTTTTTATGTTTTTCATGTTGTTTCCTTTTTCCTTTCCTCCTTTATTTCGCATTTATTTTCCTTCTTTTTATTGTTTATCCTATTTGTTTAAACCCTTTTTATTTTAATTCTAGGAAATAATTAGATGATAGTTTGGCACATCCAATTATATATCAAGTCAAAAAAAAAAAATTATGAACATTTAGGATATGGTCTATGACTATTCACATTGGTTAGTTATTATATAAAAAGCATGGTACAAACGTATCTCAAGTATTTAAACAAGTAAATATACAAGACATGAGCATATATATGGTTTATGCTTTGAACTTTCGAGCACACAAATGAAAAAATATGTAATAAGGAACTAAAGGCATGGGAGATTATTTTATTTGCGTCGATTTGTTTTTCCAATATGAAATCGAATAGAATCTCAATCATAAACAAGAGAGGGGAAGACCCCACCCTAGAAATTTTCTTTCACAAGGTTTCCTAAATAGCCATCCTTTTTAAGTTGAAAGTTCGAACACTTTCTGTAGAGATTTATGGAAGCACCGTAAAATTAAAACATTTTAAAGTGTTCTGAATTATTTTATTCAAACTCTCAAAATCCTATGTCCAAACAATGGTATCATCAACATATATGTTTTGATTAACATAATAAAAGAGCAACTATAGTGAGTAATTACAATTATCAACCAAGAGTGACAAGAAAGTGTGATTAACCCCAAAATGAAATGATGGGGCTTAAATCGAACAATATCTTACTAATTTAAACCACCTCAATTTCAAGCAAATCTGAATCAACAATATCACAAATCACAAAAACCAAAAGCAAACTACTTTTTCAACTGACACGACCAAACTACAAGCACGAAGCAATTTGGTGCCTTGAATGAAACTGATTCAAACTTGAAGTAAGAGACAAATAGAACCTAGGACTTGTTGGATCCTTGATTCGCTAGGGTAATTATCATGACAAATTATGGGGTGAAGTTGCAGTTATAAGTATACAGATTTCGATATAAAGCACAAATGTATCAAAATTCGCATGTCTATACCATATTTTAAATCGACATCATATGCAGTAACTTCAGCCAATAATTTCTGTTGTTATATGTTTGATCTATCTTTTAGTAAGTCCAACACAAATGCTTAGAATTAGAGATAGATTATCATATTCATCAATCTCCAAATCCCTATCTTGTAATAATGATCGAAAAATAAATTCAAAAGCCTACATCTCAACGTGTAGCCTAACTTTTATAAAAAGTTAGTTTGAGAGGCCTAATGTTTAGGATAGGGCCATAGGTAAATTAACTATCCTTAGCAAAAGAAAAAGGTTATCTGGTTTAGCCAATGAAAATCAAAAGCTACCCATCATCTTATGCGGGTAAGGCATGGCCATATCAAAGCCTTTGGCAGCACTCACCTTAGTCTGGGGCACAAATCCAACCTACCCCCACAAAGGGGATCCTCAGAACCCATCGTTAGGTCCATTCTACCCTTCAAAATAAACTTGTATATCTTGTAAAGCCAAAATAGTGTCAAGGTCATTTTGGGAAAGGAATTCTCAACGGGGGAACATTGCCCATGAATAACGCCAGTGTAAATATGCATGGTACTTGATTCCATTGCCTTCCCAGTTGGTACCAAACAAAGGACCATTCCCCAAAAATCAGCAAAACTTATTGCAGTAGTTAAATAACAATAAAGATTAAGTCCAAAAGAAGGGAGGAGGTAGGCAGACAAAGGATCTGAAACGCTAGGCGCATCTAGTTGACAAACACATGGGCAAGATTTAAATCATCTAAATTTATATTATTATAATTTCATCTAGTTTATCTCTTAACACGCCATCATATATAATCAACGGTTATGATTATAAAGATGTAAATGACATTATAATAATATCATTAGGTTATTCAAAATTCTAAGCAATTCTAACATTAGTAATTTTAGAAAAATTAAGAGGATTCATTTCCACATAGGCATCTAATCAAAAATCGAACACGAACAACTTGTCCACATAGAATTTAATTTATGGCTTCCTATTTCCAGTGTTTTGATGTCTTGTGTTTAAGCCATAGGAGAATGTAAGGCAGTTTGAGTTCTATTTAGTGGCATGTCGGAGAAATCATTAGCATCAAATGCAACAATGTAGTTTTTAGAATATCTTTCCATTATTAGAATAATAAAAAAAAAATTGAAACACAATATCTAGCTCTCTTATATTCAGTAAAAGGCATCTCCTGGATGTATAATTGCTCTTATCTTTATTAAATAATGGCAAAAGTTCATGACTACCGATAAGAACTCAATGTTGCACCATGAAGAGTAGTAAATATAATTATTATTTGATATTTGTCGAGTCCTATTTTGATTTTTCTTAATTTAATATATATTAAGTTAAGTCCGTTTAATATAGATTACTCAACATAAAATTAAGGAAAAATATTTTTAAAAAATATTTAGAAAAAAATATTAAAAAAAAAATTAGAGTCACTAACCAATTAAATAGGTAAAAAGTCAAACTAAGACTTTCGAGTGAGAAATCCCTAATTTAACCACTAGTTTATATATATATTCTAAAAAAATAATTTTTTTTTTTTTTTTGAAAATTTAACTAAAAAATCGAGATTTAACGACTAACTTATTAAGACCAAGTCTATAAACCCCGTAAATTTAGCATTTTAAGTAACGAATCGATTTAAATATTATAGGTAAAACCCTAACTTAACGGAGTCAATAAATATAAAACTAATTAAAATTTTAAACTCAAATATAATACGAAGAATAAAAAAAAACTCTAAAATTTTACTTGAAACTTAAATCACGTTTGAAAACCCGAAAACCCTAAAATTAATGTATGTGTAAATACTCGAAATCAAACCCGAACTTAACTAAAACCCTAAATTTATAACTTTAAGCTTATAAAACGAATAAATATAACTTTATGATAATATAACCGTAGTCGATCCCAATTATCGTCTAAATTGCGTAATCATGCATAAACCCTAACGAAAACGTTGAAATAACTTATAAATATTATCAATGTAACAGGTACTAATTAAATTAATAAATTTTCATAAAATCTCAAAATTAATTTATAAATACTAATTTTATGATTTTTATGTTCGAAAAAATTACATATTTTTATTTTTATTTTCCTTTTTCTTCCCTTTTCTTTTCCTTTTTTTCTTCTTCCCATTTTTTCTCCTTTGCTCCATGTGGAATCCAGTAGCCCACGTTTTGTTTTATTCTCCTCTAGGTGTTGTGTCTTTAAAACAACATCAAAGGAAATGATTACTTTGTCTTGTCTCCATTAATACCTTAATCTCATTTGATTTGTTTCTTTTCTTTTTTCGTTTGTTATTTATCTCCTCCTGCCATATTCGAGACATCCGGAAACCTGGGAAATTTGCAAACCAAAAAGAGAAAAGAAAACCAAAGCAAACACACACACATAAGCCAAGCAAATATTAAGAAAAAGAAGAAGGAGAAGAAGAAGAAGAAGAAATTAAGGGAAGTTTATTATTCAAATTAATTAAAGAATTTAGGTAGGTATATCTATTTATTTTTGTACATATATACTCTATAACATGTACATGTATATTGGGTATTATTATTATTATTTATTTATTATGTATGTATGCTTGAATATATATGTATATTATACATAGGATATAGTATGTACATATATGTGTATATAATATATATATACTATGTATTTCCTTGTGTATATATATGTACATGTGAATAAGTATATATATGTATATGTACATAGTATTTTCTTGAATATACTATGTGTGTGTAAATAGGTATATATATATATGTATATGTATATATATATAGTATTTATTTTAGTATATGATGTATAGATGTAAATATATGTATATGATATATATATATATATATAATAGTATTTATTTGAGTATATG